>JAMKCH010047347.1:0-11610 GCA_023653785.1 Ophioderma brevispina | reverse complement strand
GGGAAAAAAGGTCATGGGAAAAAGGCAATATTGCACAAAAATGTCAACATTTGGCCACATTGTGTACGATTTATCTGGAGCTCTGTAATGGTAAAGGCTATTAGCCAATTTGCATGTTGTCAACAGCAAATATGTTCATGAAAGATCAAGTTTTCAAATTTAAAAAAAAATTCTTCTAGCGCTTCTGTTCACCCTGCCCAGGCTTAGAGGGTTAAATCTATCCCAAATTACTTTCAATCCCCTCAATGTCTCTTAATTCCCCGTTGTGGGTACAATTTTACTTCTCCTAGTACACTGTATGCACTACTGCCAGCTGATACAAATCATCTTTGATTAGATGCATAAACACTGAATCTTTTTACTTTTGAAATTGTATTATCAGCATTGTTTTGCATTGACAGGAGTCCTATTCATCTTAACGAAAGCAACCCTCATGGGTGTGTTTCAATAAGTTTTAATGCAATATTTGCTTTTGGCGAATTCACATCAAACACTATTATGCCGATCCTTTTGGTCATTGGCTCTATGAAATGGTTCTTCATTTGACTCGGTGCCTGAAGGACAATTCCAAGTGCCACTGACTCAAGGAAAGATGAAGTGAGCGTTATTTTAATACATGGCAGCACACAGGTGTATCACATGGCAGCTATTGCACTTACGACCTTCTTGCGCTCAAGCGATGAAACCTTCTCCACATTTCATTATTTGTACTTGTAAAACGTTAAACCATCGATAAGAAAAATATAGATAGCATCTTCACACGGAAAAACCCAACCACATTGCGAGTAATTTTTTGTTTGACGGTCATAAACCTCTTGTTCTCTTCTGTTTCACGTTACTCCAGCAAGATTCATCACAAGTTGCTATGCATTGCTTCCCGTCGGTAAATTTGTACCGCTGATCCCTTACCTCATTGTATGGGAGAGGATAAAACCTACAGGTAAACATGTAAAGTTACTCAAGGATATGTTATCGACATTTCGTAAAAGTTCACCGTCGCCGTGGTTGTGTGTGAGAGCTAATGTAGTAATTGATCCGTGTGTCAATATGTCCCTTTTGAGATTCACGTAAAACAAATTTTGGTTTCACAAATTTTGTCAAAATGTGCAATTTTTTCTGTAATCTATGATAATTGTACAATGCCCTGTTTTTGAAAACGATTTGTTGGAAAATATTAAAGAGATCTCAGTTAGCATCAGTTGCTAGGTTACCCCACCGCATGCATTTATGATAAGCTAAGATGGCCCTTGTGTCCTCTTTTAAAGGACTTGGCTCCTGGCTTTGGTCACCGTCATTCCATATGTCTTTTCTTAGCTGTACTCTATTGCATATAAGAACTGACCATATGTACGCAGTGCCTTATTTCCTAGTCCCTCCAAACCAATCCTCAACCCCCCCTTTTTTTGGACTATTAATAAATAGTCTATCTATCACGTAGAAGATCTCGCGTGTTTTGCCCATTGCTTAATGCCCTACTATTTTTTTAATGGCTTTTTGAAAATTGCCTGAAATTTGGTGTCGTGCAAGCTATGATGTTCATGCCAGAAACGCATGTTTAGATTTTTAATTGGTTGTGTCTTTGTGTCTTTTTTTAAGGTGTTTTGTTGCGAGACTCCGATTTTCCTAGTATAAAATTCGCAGGTGTGACCGGGACCGGTACTCTAACTTCGTCATTATGAAGATGCGAGAGGGCAGGTGTACGTGGTTTGTATTTGCGGCGCTAAATTAACCTTGCTATCGATGATGTTGTTATGAATAGCCCTGGTCTATTGATGCGTCTGTATTTGTTCAAGTTCTAACCTACACACCTACACGTGAAACTTAACCACCGGTTCTTAATAAAAGGTCTGTCTCTTCGATCCGAAAATGCTTGTAATGTGTAGGTATAATATTTATATATTAATAGTACCATGACTAATTTCATGATTAGATCCTCAGAATATCAAAGTTTTGATCCCACGATAAAACCAGGAGCAACCTCCTTTTATAAAATCTAAACATAAGATTTGGGTGCTAATTAATAATCATACATACATCCATTTCATTCATTGGGAATTCCAAGAGCGTAAACTTAACCGTTTTCTTAATAAAAGTCGCATCTGTCATCCAAACAATGCCTTGGGTTTTGTGTTATTTTTGTATCAGTATAATAAGTCATGACATATTTCCATGATTATAAGCCCATCATAGCGAGGTCGCATAGCTACTATTCGTGCATTTTGTGATAAAAGCATGAAATTTGGCAAATATGTAGAGAAAAGGAATACGAACAGATTAAGATCATGAGCCATCGAAATTTGCACCCCCTGTCGGCCATTTCCAAGATGGCCGCCACAAATGACCATTTTCGGCATATTTTGCTAATATTTAAACCACAGCTTTTACTATGTCTATACTAGTAATAAAAATATGCTAAATGCACGTTCGTTTACAATGTTTGCCCAATCACAGGCCAAGCAAGATGTGTTCCTGTCGGCCATTTTCCAAGATTGGCCGCCGAGCCGAAATGACCATTTTAGGCATGTTTTGCTAATAAATCGACAATCACCTTTACTACTATCTAAACCTGACATAAATTACCTGCCTAGCATCCGCTACATGATCGTTAATAATTTACTAATGGTAACAAGGATTTTCACTTAAGGCGTGTTACTAATTTGAATAAGAGTACACCAAATAAGTGCTTTTCCGAGTTAAAGTCCCGGAAGGAAGTAGAGTAGATTAACCCTGAAACTAATATGCCACGCTGTTCGCTGTTCGAGGACAGCACGAGTTTTGAAACAGGGGGCCAGCCTCGGGACTAATATCCTTCGGTAGGTGTGATGGAAGGTGAAGGAGTTGGTTTGAGCGCCAGCCAACGGTATAAATGATCTGTTCTAGCGGAGGCCGCGGTGAAAAGCAGCAGAACTTGCCACAGCTCTGGTGGAATAAGCCGTGGCCCGTTCGCCGACGTTCACCGTATTGGCCTGATTGATAACCTCACAGACCCATCGTGCCAGAGTTTCTTTTGAGGCAGCCGTATACGGAGGTAGGTATCACAAATAGCTGCGCTTTACCATACCACGAAGGGCCTTTGCACGGGAGAGGTAATATTGAGTGGCCTCTTTTCCGTGACAACAAAGGTCGGTCCTCCCGACGGAAAGAACCAACCGACATATCGGTAAAGGAAAGTGGAGGAAGCCCTGAAGCCAGGTCGATCATTTTTCTGGAGAAACCACGGGCGGAAATGCGAGAGTGGCACGAAAGTCAGAACGAAAAAACTATGAACTTTCCCACCGACAATGCGTTGCAATTCGGCAGCGCGATGGGCCTGAAGCAATTGCGTAGGAAATTAGTTTCGGATGTACGGGCAGCAGACTGGCGGAGCCCATCGGACTCGTACGAACGCCAGTCAAACTCCGTAGGGCGGTTGGCACATACACCCGGCATAAACTGGCCTCGAAGACGGCTGGTGTAAACATGCCAAAAGTAGAAGGCGGTTCAAGGTTCACACCTTTCAGGAACAGCCCCATGGCCGTTCAGCGGTGATAGAAATTGAACTGCCCGACCTTGTACTTCTGGATTGTGTTGGTGTCAGGCAATACTGAATGAAGAAGTCAGGAATCTGCGAGATGGCGAACAGAGGCAGTGGCAGGACAATTGTTTAGTCCTGCACACTAGCAAGACCCGCCACGTCCAAATTGAAACAATAAGTGAAGTGTGGACCTCGCCAGCCCCGTGGCCGCCAGATTGGCAGCGTCACGGAGAAGGCTTGCGTATGGAAGAGTATCCTGACGGCGGCCACGCTGTCAGAGAAAGCGTCGCCAGACTCGTCTGGACAGTCCAAAGTGAGTCCACAGGACATGAGAGTCCCGCGGGATGGGAGCGTCCGCCCGATGTCCCTGCACGCAGTTTCATCGCGGACGGAAAACAACGGCGATGAGGACAGAAGGGAGTTACGCAGTCGACCCTTCCTACCATATCTACCAGTCGTGGGATGAGTGGGATCAGGAGAAGGCGTAAGCCTTCATCTAGACCACGTCCAGAGAGGAGAGCATCCGACCACCCACGCTCCAGGATCCTCGCAGGGAGCAGTACGTCGGAGGACGACTTGGAATTTCTGGACGGATTGAACAGAGCTATCGACGGGCGAAAAAGAAGAACACCCGGAAGATTCTGAGGCTACCGATGAGACATGACCACTCAACAAACGCAGAGTCATAGAGGACAGGGCTCAGAGGGAGTGAGGAGAGGGAAATGTAAACGCCCGGTATGGGGGCCAGCCGTTAACGTGATCGCCCTCTCTATGCACCACTCGATTAGTTGTCTCGGGTGGAGGCAAAGAGTGGGGGATCTCGTTCCAACGACGGTTGATCGATGTACGACACACAGTGGTATGAGTGCGGACCTAATGAGGACCTTGCAACCGGCCACCAAGTACTGTAAATGATCCAGGATTAGAATAACTGGCCTTCATATTCCATGACATTGATGTGACTGAGCCGCGGCCGACCAGGGCCAGAAACGTCTCGTCCCGAAGGGTGACCGGACCCAGACCAGACTGACGCATCTGTGCCGTCAGGAGCAGGCCTGGGCTGGGAATGAGGGAACTCCACGCCCCGGAGGAGATTGCTGGGCACAACCTTCCAACAGGATACAGCGTCCCTCACGATCGCGTCATCGGAACCAGGTGCGTCTACGTGTCCGTGGACGGCCGATGTGCGGCCAGAGGTGCAGCTGGATTGGCGCGCATACGATGCCCACAGTAAGGCACGATGTCCACAAGGCTGGCCATGAGGCCCAGAAACTGGAGCCAAGCCAAAACACGAGCTTGGATGGCACCGGAAAGGAGCGTGAGCGCATTGACTGACATTGGCTACACGCTTCCTCGTTTGGAACACACGACCATTGAGCAGATTCAGCTCGCTCACCAGCGAAAACTGGGAAACTGGCTCGGCTCGAAGTTGATTTCTGAGAGGTTCAACGATGTGAACCCCCAAACTTCGTGACCTCCTGCACTACCCACTTGGTGTGGGCGCGCGGAGCGAGAGAGCGAGATCCTCGTGAGCTATAGATAAAACAATCGTCCAGATAGATACAACAGTTCGATCCCCTGCCGTGTGAGGAAACAGAGCTAACGCCTTGACCACAGGAGTGAAGACTCGCTGGGCGCGTGGGACAGCGCGGAAACGGAGGACAAGGAACTGGTAACTTCATGTTCGATCTGGGAAGAGTAACCGACTTGATTCTCCCGTTCGATTGGGATGTGGAGGTAGACATCCTTGAGACTATCAGAGACGTTGCCAACAGTTTTTGATTGGGCAACGGCAGATAGAGCATGGGCCAAGTCTCCATTCAGCATGTTTTCGGGTTGATGAAGACATTGAGCGGCTCAGCATTGAGTATTGGCCGCCCAATCGGCCGTCTTTTGGGGGGAGATAGGAAGAAAGGTCGACTAAAAGCCACCTCAAAAATCTAGGGTGGACAGTGGAGTAACGGATGGGGAGGGACGGCCGAGGAACCAGCCCTCCCCAAACAGAACCCGTGTCCCCCGCACCACCCACCCCCAATGAACTGAATTTGTGTCCAGTGTCTAGGGCGAAGGAATCAACAGTGCCCCTTCAACTGCTCGGCACTCCCCCCCCATTTGCACAAGTCTGGTTAGCCATGTAGGGGCATGGGAACGATTCCTCCTGTGGCGAGGTCCGCTATTTATTTGAAGCAGGGACCAGACGATTGGAATTGTGGGGAGCGCGTGACCTCTTGACCACAATGACGGAGGAGGAGCCGGAATTAAGACGGTAACGTAGCGGGATGTTGCGATAGCGCGCATGGTACTGTGTGTGTGTCCAGTTTGTTAGGTTTTCGTTTCAATTCTTGAGTCGAAAAGTTAAGTCTGATTTAAAACCAGTATCATGTTGTGGGAGTCCAAGTGTGTGAAATATTGGATCCAAAACAGATCATGAAAAATGAATGACTTACGCCAATATCTTGGTCTCGTCTATGAGTTTTAAAATATGGGCTCGACTGCGTCTGCCCAATATTTTATTGCAACTCATATCAATCCATTTTATATTAGACTTGGGGTGATTGATGCAATCGGGTTTCATTGATATGTGCATGCTGTCAAAGGTAATGGACCAAAGGTCATCAAAGGTTAAAGGATATGGTCATGTTCCAGGCTGTCATCTTGAGGGGATGACGCAAGTTTATTATTCTGTACTTACAAAGATCTGATAAGAAAAGAACGTTTGTCTGAAAGGTGTGACGCCTCTTTACCCTTTTAGTGTTGAGTTCAAAACGTCCATGACCATAAGGTTATGTGCCAATAAAATGGCTGTTACAGGCTATAAAAATTGCATGTTGATTTATTCTTGAGTATATCTGCGACGGTGACTTGCAGATAACAAAAAACTATTTATTGGAAATGTATTTTAATGAATTGATCTGTATGTAATATCTTAATAACAAAATAAAAAGCTTTTGGGCGGGCCATTTTGAAAGATGAATGAATGGTTTGATTTAAAATTAGCCCTTTATCTCACATAAACCTTGTTGTCACTTTTTAAAATTCCCTATAAATCTTCTCAGAATATTAAAATAACATTTTAGCCATCATGTCACCAGCATTTGAAGCGGATGCATGTGATAAACAGTGAAAAGCAACTTTTGGCGGCCATTTTGAAAGTATGGCTGCCAAAACACGTCAGGGGTAAAAATTTGAAGTGGCTCATGATCTCAATATTTTAAGTATATATAACTTCGCTTATATACAAATCCCTTGCTGTTATTTCACTAAATGACACAACTGTAGATATTTTAGTTATGCCGCTTCGCTATCGATATCCCAAGTTTGATCCAAACGATAACAAAGGAGCCTACCTCCTGATAAAACATAGAGATGGGCATAATTAAACTCTCATTGATTCATCGCTGTTTAATAATTTGGGGAATTCCAGAGCGGGAGACACGGTCTCTGAAATGAACCTATTCATTCCCTGGGCGTGATGATTGCGTCGGCACACTTTCCAAATAAGGTTTAAAAAAATAAATATTCCGGATAAACACGACAAGCGATCCAGATATCAATGAAAAAAAAACAAAATATGTCCGCATTGTTGAAATGCCCTTAGACCAATGGAATACGTAAGTACATTTAGGCAATGAACTCTGGGTCAAGGTCAGTTTACACTCAATTAGACGAAAAAATGCCGTGTACGGTCGTCGGTTCTTGATGACATGAAGGCCAGCCTCAAGCCTGCATAGAATGTTAATTCACAAAGGGGCCCGAAAATCGAAATTAACGTAGATTTAATATACCTGGTTCTACATGACGGATTATCGGTACTATTATTATGTTATCATGGTCGGCTAATATATTCATGGCTATTTTTACGCGAAGTTGAGGTTCGCAAGATGTAGCAATTTTCGTTTCTTGGTTGTATCTTATAAGGTGGCTCGAACACGTCGTATCCGGCGAGTACACGACCACCCAATATGGAGTGTCTAGTCAGAGCAACCTCGGACTATGCCAATTTGGCTTTAATACAGTGTTGCTTATTCTGCAGGGCACTGCCATAACAACAGCTCTGGTCGTGATAGACAACCGCAAGGCCCATTAACATGATTACAATTAAATTTCAAGAACAACCCGCGACAGATTCCATACTGTTCTTTTTCAAGCATGGCAAATTTCGAAAAACAGAAAATTTTAATTTGTTAATAATCGCAGTATTACGGCTTAGAAGGAATCACGACGGCCCTGACGTCTGTGTATCTGTATCTGTGGTCAAAATTTTTTAAATAAACATATTGCCATTCCCGGGCAACTTATTGCGCCCTGTTTTCCACATAGGCTACATGACAAATTTATATGTCACTTGCATGTCCTTGGGTAGTGCCCCAGAGCTACTTTCTCGCGAGTGGGTCGCGAGTAAGAGTCATTTCCTAAAACTGGTCAGAATTATAAAATTGCTTTGTGTATCCACGTTCGCTCATTTATTATGAACATTTAAATAAATGGCCGCCTGGGTAGTGTCCCCACTTTTTATGACCTCGTGACCTTAAAATGGTCATAATTATAAAACTTGGCTTGTTGAATCTACATATGGTGATCGATTTTTTATGAACTCTTAGTTACACAAGGCCTTGGTAGTGTCCCAAAATGGTCAGAATTATAATTTATTGGTGTACCGCAAAAATGTTGATCGATTTCTTTGACTCTTGATAAAATGGCCCTGGGTAGAGTCCCCCCACATGTTGAATGACCTCATTTGACCTTTGTGACCTCAAATGACCTGAAAATGGTCAGATTATAAACATTTGCTTGGTGATCCACATATGTTGATCGATTTTCATTACACTTGTTACAATGGCCCTTTGTGGTAGTGTCCCACATGCTGATGACCTCATGTGACCTTTTTGACCTCATTTGACCTTAAAATGGTCAAATTATAAAATTGCTGGTGATCGAGAATAATGTTGATCGATTTTCATGACACTTAGATACATTTCCCCTTGGGTAATGCCCCCACATGTTGGTGACCTCATTTGACCTTTGTGACTCATGTGACCGTAAATTGGTCAGAATTCTAAAAATTGCTTGATATATTCCAATAATGTCGATCGATTTTTCCTGACATCGAGATGCATTAGCCCTTTGGGTAGTGTCCCACATGTTGGTGACCTCATGTGACCTTATGTGACTCATGTGACTTAAAATGGTCAGAATTATAAAATTGCTTGGTGTATCCACCTAGGGTGATCGATTTTTATGACTATTAGTTAACAATGGCCCTTGGGTAGTATCCCAAATGGGTCAGCATTATAAATTGCCTTGGTGTACCCACCAATGTCGATCGATTTCTTTGACGCTTAGATAAAATGGCCCCTGGGTAGATTCCCACATGTTTGAATGACCCTCATGTGACCTTTGTGACCTCATAGACCTGAAAATGGTCAGAATTATCACATTGCTTGTGTATCCACATCGTCATCGATTTGCAACACTTGGATACATGGCCCTTGGGTAGCTGTACCATTTTGTGTTGACCTTATGTGACCTTAAAATGGTCAAATATAAAATTGCTTGGGTTTATCACATATGATGATCGCTTTTCATGACACTTAGTTGCAAATATCCTGGGTAGTGGCACACATGTTGGTGACCTCATTAACCTTTGTGACCTCAGTTGACCTTTGTGACCTCATTTGATCTTTGTGACCTCATGTGACCTTAAATTTATCAGAATTTAGCAAATTCCTTGGTGTATCCACCAATGTTGATCGATTCTTTGACACTAAATAAAATGGCCCTTGAGTCCCACATGTTGGTGACCTCATGTGATCCATGTCACACCGCATGTGATCTTAAAATGGTCCAAATAATCATAACATGGCTTGGGTATCCATATTTGATCGTTTTTCATGACTATTATTACATGGCCCTTGGGTAAGTGGGCCCAAAATGGTCCAGAAATTCTAAAAATTGCTTGGTGTATCCACAGATTTCGATCGATTTCTTTGACACTTATATAAAATGGCCCCTGGGTAGAGTCCCACATGTTGATGACCTCATGTGACCTTTGTGACCTCATATGACCTGAAAATGTTTCAGAATTATAACATTGCTTGGTGTATCCCATATTCAATCGATTTTCATGACACTTGGATACATTGGTGGCCCTTTGGGTAAGGGTACCATTTTGTTGTTGCTTATTGACCTAAAGGGCAGAATTATAAAATTGCTTGGTGTATCCACATATGTTGATCGATTTTCATGACACTTTGGTGTGTCCCACAGTGGGTACCTCATTTAACATTTGTGACCCCTCAGTTGACCTTGGACCTCATTACCTTTGTGACCTCATTTGTCTTTGTGACCTCAAGTTACCTTAAATTGGTCGAATTATAAAATTGCTGGTGTATCCACAAATGTTGATCCTTTTCTTTGACACTAAATAAAAATGCCCTTAGTGTCCCCACATGTTGGTGACCTCATGTGATCCAGGTCACACCTCATGTGATCTTAACATGGTCAGAATTATAACATTGCTTGGTGTATCCCACAATTTGATAGATTTATGACCCTTAGACATTCGCCCTTGGTAGTGTCCCACATGTTGGGAACTCATTTGACCTTTGTGAGCTCATTTGACCTTTGTGACCTCATGTGCCCTTAAATTGGACAAAATTTAAAATTGCTAGTTTTCGGGTATTCACATATGTGGATCGATTTCCTTGACACTTAGATAAAAAGGCCCGTAAAACAGAGTACCGCATGTTGGTGAACCTCATGTGACCAAGGTCACACCTCCGTGTGACCTTAAAATGGTCAGAATGATAACATTGCTTGGCGTATCCACATATTCGATTGATTTTCATGACACTCAGATACATTGGACCTTGCAGGGTAGTGCCACACATGAGTGGACCTAGATCATAATTTTTTTTTCTTTTTTTTTGCCTTAATTAATCTTAACCCTTAACATGATCATTGTACTTCAAAGACTAAATTGGCACCTTTATGTGCACACAATATAGGCCTTACCCTTTGCCACATACTTACAAAACTTACACAGCCTTTTCTACTACATTGCCTACTGCGGCCAGCCAACACAGTACACACACTGGGCTAAGCAAGGCTGGACAAGATAGGGGCTTACAAGTACACCAGTTATTAGGTTACAGTGATGTGGATACTCTGATTGTACCTACCCCAATGGTACCTGTGTGCCCACAAGGTAAGAGCAAGGTGGATGTGTTTTTTTTGTTTTGTGTGTAGACCAGTAACGGAGTAGTGAACACGGCTACAACCGTAGCTACTTCACGGTTACCATGACGCCATTTTGAGAGTGATGAAAATTTGACCTAATGTCATAAGATGAGGGCGCTTATACACTTTTCTCTTTTAGCATTTTTAATGTTTTTTTAGGAAAATCATTATGAAATTCAAATAGGGCATCAGAAAAAAAACCCTATCCCGCATATATGTAGCAACAAATGCAAATATATGCCAAAAAATCTATAAAAAAATGGCCAAAATACACAGAATCCTAAACCAGTGAGTGTATGTCTTAATGGTGGTAATCAAGGTTACTCTGGTGGTAGAGTGTGGTAGACTATTTCTATGGAAGATATTAGTTGGTGTAGGAAAATGTCATCAACTAATATACTACGGTACGTCAGCTCTTAGAGGTCCATAACTGATCACTGATAGCATGTCATGTTATGAGCGAACACATTAGCTTTACAAGTAGAGATATTAATAGGACACTGCCTATTGATGCGTGATCTGGTTCATTTACACATTTGTTAAAGCATGCTTCAAAAGGAATTTTGTGTTAGGGGCCCACGTCACTGTATTAGATATGAGAAAGTGAATGTCAACAAGAAAGATGAAAATGTTGCACGATATTGCAGATAAGTTGGCATTTGGGGACAACCACGTACAGTCTACTAACAGATGGTTTTGTTTTTTGTGTTGGCCAGCCTTAAGGGCAGGAAGACACATAATAGGGATCACTTTGTCCACGTTGATGTCTGTTGTTGATGTCTGTTGTTGTTGTTCTGTTGTGAAACGGATTAACATTTGCCTGCTAATGTCCACAGAATTCAGGATTAAACCAAACT
>JAMKCH010047346.1:0-11003 GCA_023653785.1 Ophioderma brevispina | reverse complement strand
ATTTTAAGATTTACAGCTATTTACAACATTACAACAAACACCATTGAGTTCGTCGCTAATAAACTTATAAAGGCAACCATGTTCTCCGAATTCATAAATTTTTTGTGTGTTTACTTTTCAGGCATTTTCACACGCGTGTTTTGACATTTTATTTAACAAAAGCATCGTTATTACCAATGTTCAACTTCAAGTTAACATTATCCCCCCCACTCTCATTACTATACCAACGCCTAGAATTTATTTAATCGCAGCCATTGGGGGTCTCGAACATGACATATCATGTATATTGTATACAGATTTGAATTTGATAAATTCGAAATTAAATCACTTTTCATCGGGATCGCAGCTACCGGCTCGGCGGGCAGTTTCGCCCCAGTGGCCCCGGCACATCCCCGTCAAATTTGATCACTTACCTATTACTCCGCGTGCATTTCGCGGGGCATTTCCGGCAAATAACAATTCTCTTTCTGCCGATTCTTTGTCTCTATATATTTCTTCATGAATTTAATGATAAATCTTCATCAACAAAATCTGCATAGTATGCTGTAGTAGCCGTTCTTATTTTCCCCATAGTTTTGCAGGGAACGTGAGAACTACATAATTCGAAATGAGGGTCAATTGCTGCATGCTGGGGTTTGTTGTTTACATTGCAACCTATGATGTGGCGCAGGCGCCGTGCACGACCTCTGACCAAATCGATCGAAGCTTCCTTTCCGCGGGACTTTGTTCACTTAATGCCTCAATTGGGTACTTTGAAATTCAATAGCGAAGCTCCCGCGGGTTCGCACACATATATCGTTGGAAGTGCCTGGCGATGCAATCTCCTCTTCCTTAATCTTTCTCTATGGGAAACGAAGGGGTTCTATGGCATTTTTTTTTTGCATCAGAGGGTCCGTTACTATGGTTGTTTTAATATGTATCGTAATTGTCTGCACCTAGCTATAGAACCTAGCGAGAAATTGAACAATTTTTGTCGGGTACTCTTCGGTGCTCGCAAACACGTAAAAGTGAACACGCATCGCTACGGGCCGCATCCCTTTTTCCACACACTGACTGCCTTTGTTTAGTCCAGTCCCCCACCCTGGAGAATTTTCAACGCTGTTTCATTTTACGCCAACTTTTTTTCTTCAATTTAGAAACGGATAATACGTATTTACCGGACTGGCCGTAGTTGGTCAATTCCCGTGCAATATTTTGTCAGAACCTCCCGGATGTCGCTCTCCGCTATAGATGCTGTGACATTTGTTATGTTTATATGCGCCCCCTGTTGTGTAAGAGATAAACCTGGCAGGCAAAGCACCTATACTTTTCATGGGGAAATTCTTTTTTTGCTGTAACTTTTGTTTTGAATTAAATAATACTATACTTTCTTATCAAGCATATATAAGGCTAATGCTACCGAGCTGCTGTCTGTGACACTTTAGATCAGGAAAGATTCTGCAAGTAATTTATAACCCGATTTTATGTGGACTGTCACAGAAACTACTGTAATATTTTGCTGCCAGAAAACCAACAGGGGCGTCCTGAATGTCAACAAGTGACGCCATAGGTCACATCATCTATAGTAACATCCGTTAATGACAATGTTAAAGACATATTCAAGGGAGTATGCTTCTATTCTAAGCAAGAAATGTGACCCCCGTTCCAGTGATCAAGTACCCTTAGCCAGTATTTCTGAACGGGAAGCAAGTGACCAACTTATGTGCTCTTCAAATTCCTTTTTATAAATACTAAATAACAATTTCTTAAAGCGGCACTGGCACATTTTCAAGAAATAGAAAATTTCTCAGGGGGGGTCGGACCGATCTGCTCGATTTGGGCAATTGGGGATTTCCAAACGGTGTATTTTTTTCTACGCAGCCTCTGTTCCCAGTGACCTGCAAAATCACCTTTTTAAGCCTTCGTCAATCTATCACATGTGATAATGTCGAAAAATTTATGGAATTCAAAATCCGTTCTGGGTTAGTGGATTAACCCCTGCTGCAAATAGTGTAATTTCCAGAACGGTCATTTAGATTTAATATTTGTGACCAGGCCTAGCCCTTAGTCAAGTCTCTGTCCAATGTGCGTAAGAGCACACTCCTACCATTAAGTCTTCGAAACAGACTAGCACCCGGAATTTGATGCTGTTCTGTTGCGGTTCGTCAATTTGCTCTAAAATGATATTCTATGCCATTGGAAGAATTTAAATATATTTTACATATATATAAATAACATTAACCAGAAGAGATATGGAACATTAATAAGCGGCTAAAGATAATCCAGGTAATTTGTAGGCTCAACTTTTCTTTGCACTAACTTTTTTAATCAACAAAGGTGTCAGTATATTACATGAATATTAGACTCGTACTAATTGATATTAAAACCACAAGGTCATAGACCGTTCAAACAGGTGCAATACCAGAGATCAACTCGGCGTGGTGTTTTTTTGTGTTACACGCATTTCCACGTCGTTTGCTGAATTATTAATGTCGCAGCGACATTAATTATAATAATAGTTCTTTACAATAAGGCGCCTGATTGGGCTTCTTAATAAATTTCAGGTGAGGGCTATTGTATAAAACTTTTGCAAAAAATATCAATTTGAAAAATCTAGAGGGCGCACTATTTTCAAATGGCCAGTGTCTCTTTAAATGCCTCCAGCGGCAGCGGAAGGAGTAAAACAATGCTTAGAGTAGCAATCTGTGAATAGTAACTATGTCGAATTGTTGTGTTGGTTGTTTGTGTTGTAACATGCCAAAAATGCAAGAAATACTTACTGACACAAGCTACAGTCTCACGTTGATCAATGGTCGCTACTGCTTTCGTTTACTATCTGGGATTACACTGTCAAAATATGAAGTGGAATGATGAATGATCTGAGCAGAGGTTTTGCAAAGAATGGTGGTGTTGCGGCGAAAGGTGTGTAAAATTAGACATTCGAGGCCACGTTGGCCACAAGCAAAGTGGTGATACCCGAGCAGGGCCGTACGCAGGATTTTTTCGGGGGGGTGCGGGGGGGGGGGATGGGTCGGGGATCTATCGAAAAAGTGGACTTTTTCTACCCCCCCCGAGACCATAAAAAAAAGAAACAAGAAAAAATGGCCTGACCCCCCTAAAATGGTCCTTTTTTGGACGTTTTGGAATATGCCATCACCAAAAAGTGAGACTTTCTCCGTCATAATTCTCTAAATTTTGGAACTTTTTAGCAAAAAAATAGGCAAAAGTGGACCTTTTCCCCTTTGTGGAATTTGGGGGTGCCCCCGCACCCCCCCCCCCCCTGCATCGGGCCATGTACCCAAGGCGCCTCATTGGAAATTACATTTTTTTTCAAAACAGACAATTAGAGTACACATCTTCTAAATTTAAGTCGTAACGTAACACTCGATTACAAAAATCTGTACTGATAAAAGCACTGCGTCTCGTGTACAGAATGATTTAAACTTCTGAGCTTGAGACCAGAGAATTCTGCAAATTGTATAAAACCTGTGGTGTCATTGTCTTAGCACATGAGGTTGCTGGGTGACCGTTTCATGCTGCCCTGATTGTAGCTCTGCAATATTCGCAATCACGTAGCTCCAAACAGGCGTGCATGAACGAAAGTGAAATTTGCCAACGGGGATTGGCAGGCCTGTCACAGTCGGTCCGTCATTTAGTAGCAGGTATAGCGCGTCTGTCCGGACCACACCTCGAGAGTTTGTAAAAAACACATGGCCATGCTGCGGAGAGGAGGCCCAGATAGGAGCCAACGACAATTGAGGATTTTTCCTTCAAAAGTGAGTAATCGCATAAGGACCGCAAAGTGCCTATTAGTTAAAATAATCCATGTGATATTGCCCAATTGGCATAGTGGATTAAACGTCTGCATGTATAGTTACCTCTTGAAATGTGCATTTGGGTGTCGCTGAAGGGGATATTACCCGCAACGATGTTGTAGAACCCGGGGGATACAACCCTAGGGTTGCCGGCTACCAAAACTACATCTTCTTTAGTATGTCTCAAAGGGTGTTTCATAAGGGTGACACCCTTCGTTTCTGACAACCTTAAGTTATGAATTCGGAAACCTTAACGGGAATAAACCACATAAAATTCCGTTACGGTTTCCGAATGCATAAGGGTGTCGAAAGAAGGGTGCCACCTTATGGAAACACCCCTCATAACCCATGCTTTCTTCACAGCATATGGCTTCTTCTTTGCTTTTCCATGGCTAGAGCAAATGTAGTCTTTTGTCACAAAGATGCCTCGTATTTTTATCCACCACCCGCGAGCGCCCCGATGCGCGTGTCGAACGCCGAGGGTGAGGCCGAGCGGAGCGAGGGCGTCTTTGCGCAATGTTATTTCCCTGTGCAAGCATAATGTGGTCAATCAAAGTATGTCGTCATCGTAAGCACCGCCCAATTTCATCGAGGACAAACGGTTTTTCAGATACTTGCCAAATCGATGACGTCGCCCGTCACAATTACCATCATCGTATTCTTGCACTGCTTAATTAGCATACGATTAAAGCAACATATTCACCTATCGACGAAGTTCTTGAACAGCTGCGAGTACGAGTGAGTCCGTACGGTATGGTATGTGAGATGGTATATGGGCTAGTTGTGCCCAGCTCTGCAGAAATAAAAGTCCCCAGTAAAAGTTATTCCCACCTTCCCTCACAAACACACTTCAATTAGGAGATACTAACTAGGGCATACGTCAGTCAATTTATCAAATTCGTACGCAGTGACCAGTCAAATTGCCACTCACAGACATGAACAAGTGATTTTTACATTAAATTAAATGATGATTCCTGACGCCGCGTATCATCAGGCCACGCAATGTGTGCGTGGGCGAACATCCCAACGTCCAGCCAGAATGAATCTAGTTCACACATTCACGCCGAGAATTTAGGGGCAACGCACCTCCTAGTCTAGCCGAACTTACCTCGGCACTTACCTGACAATTGACAAGGCCACCTCCAACAGCGCACAATTAAGGCCAAACCATGGCTGAACGATGCATTAACCTAGTGTAACAATACAACAATGTTCACTACAATGATGCAATTCACATTTATTAAAATAAACGTATCACTCAGTACAACCGTAGCCCTAGCTTTCAAATACGCTAATCTCATAACTCACACCGACTCGCCGACTGCAGCTAGCTTCGAATATCCTAAAACACCGTCCCCCGGGATCTAAACCATGACAAAACGATGCATTGTTGTAATTCTACCATGATTTTCACCGGGCCGTTTTCACAGCAGCCAGAGTGTTCGCCACGTTACATTCCCAGCTTGCGGTATCGGGGATCCTCTCGCTGGCATGGCTGTATTCGCTTTGTTTTGAATCGTTACCAAAACTCAATAATTAATGGTTATTTATCAGTTGCCACTACTCGTATTCTGGGACTATTTTAAGCGAACGATGACATCATCATTGACCAATCAACTACGCTATAGTTTCGGAAGAAATATCCGAAAATCAATGAGTAACAAAGAAAAGGAAATATTTGTCTAAAAGGCTTTGATTACGACTCAGCTTTGAGCGGTCCAGAGCGGGGCGGACACACACAATTGAATAAATAATCAAAGCCTTGCTAAAAGGCTAGAGCAAATGCAGCTGCAATCTTGCGCTAAGAAGATCTCAAAACATTCTTTCTAGCTCTTTCTGTGGTAGAATGTACACTATCTCCCTTGTTTTGCCCATGAGATGTTTTTACGAAGTAGTGGAGGGTACCCAAATGTCAGTTTTGGCTGTTCTGGATCTAGTGTATATAGCATAGAAGCAGAAAACCGTGTTTTTTAAATCTGCCAAGCCATTCAAACGATTCTTTTACTTCGATCTGCTTATTAAATCTTGTTCTTGCAGGTAACGGTAGACTGAGAAGCTCATTTCAATTTGAGCCTCGTCTGCTTGATCCTTCGTGTGATACAATTTACTTACCGGTTTCTCGTGAAGCTGCTCATATATCATGATATTATAACATGCCAGCCTGCAGCAGGGACTGACTTTTATAGGAAGTGAGAGTGATGCTCCCCTACAGCTCTCCTTAAACACTTCTTAGGAGAGTGATTTAAAGCTCACCTTGGGACTGATCTTTATCCCTAGTTAACAGTGGTAAATGCCATGATCCGCTCCCCTCAAAACTCTCCCCGATATGACAGGAGAGCTTTTTACCGAGCCCCCCCTATTTTAAAAGTCGGTCCTCTACCAGACAGCGTTTATAAAATAGCTCAGATCTGTTACTTTTAGGAAGGTATTTAGCTGCTGTAAATCAAATAAATTGAGCTTTAGGCTTGAGTCCTGTTAAGCATCTTACTGTGTTTTATTTCACATACTTTGGGTTTTTTTCTTCCTGAATGTTGGTGATACCGGTTTTCCTCGAACTGGGGTTTTCTATTGCTGCCCCTACTTTGCCCTTTATGATATGAGTCGCATAAACACAGAGGTCTTCTTCTTCGGTTGATGAAGGCAAGATTTAGAGTTTATAGACTTTTCTTCTGTAAAATGATATAGACAACGCTGGAACCTGGTGTCTTATTTGACATCTTTTGGCAAAAAAAAAGGTCTGGTGATAAAATGCGTTGTTGTTGATGCTCTACCTATTGTGATTCCACCATTGGGCAAGGGCTCTATGTGATTCTTCAAATCTTCATACGGAGAGTGCCTTTCTCACTGTCTCCTTCCACCTCTTGATCTTCCTCTATCACTCCACTTTAAGGTGCCTTTCGTGATTCCCGACCTTCTGTTTTATTCATGGTTCCTAGATCTAAGTAGGGAGGGTACCCAAATGTCAGTGTTGGCTGTTCTTGGATGAGTGTATAACAGCATAGAGCGCAGAACGTTTTTTTATTTCTGCCATCAGCCATTCAACAACAGATTTCTTCTACTTCAATCTGCTTATGAAATCTTTCTTGCAGGTAACGGTAGACTAACGAAGCTATTTCATTGAGCCTCTTCCTTCTTGCTTTAGATTCCTCGTGTGATCAAAGTTACTTACGGTTTCTCGTGAAGCTAGCTCATATATCATGAATTATAACATCCGCCTGCCGACAGCATTTATAAAATATCTCAGATCTGTTACTTTTAGGAAGGTATATTAGTTGCTGTAAAGCAAATAATTGAGCTTGAGGCTTGAGTCCGTTAATAGCATCATGCTTTATTTACATACTTTTGTTTTTTTTCCGAATGTTGTTGATACAAAACCCCTGTTTTCCTATGGGGGTTTTCTAGTTCTGCCCTAACTTTGCCCTTTATGATTGAGTCGCATAAAAACCACGAGGTCTTTCTTCGGTTGATGAAAGGCAAGATTTAGAGTTTTTTATAGACATATTCTGTCAAATGATATGAAGCTGGAACCTCCCTCCAGGGTTTCTTGTTTGTACATCTTTTGCAAAAAAAGGTCCTGGTGCTAAGAATTGCTTTGGTTTGTTGTTGCTCTACCATAGTGTGTCCCCTTGGGAAAGCGATCTGTATTCTTCAACGCTTCATACAGGAGAGCGTCTTTTTCAACTGTCCTCCTTCCACCACCGCTTGATCTTCCCGCTTCACTCACTCACTTCACTCCCTTTAAAGGTGCTTTCGTGATTTCCCGCACCTTCTGTTTTATTCATGGTTCCCTAGGTCATCCTTGAGGAAAGCTCAATCAGCCAAATTTGAGTTGATCCCGATCTTTGCGGGTTTGTGTTATGAGCAATGCGTTTCCCACGTCCCATAGACCACTGTGCTGTAATTTCTGTCCGTTTACGGACAGAAAAATACAAAATTGCGAATTTCTACAGATACGACCCCGAATTTGCACGTAGATTTGGTACACAATGCATTACTAAGGCTAACTGTCAGATTATATAAAATCTCAACTTTTTCTAGTAAGTCGGGGGGGACAAGGTGTGGATCACGAAATACCCATTTAATTTCTTTCTCTCGAAAAAAAAAAAACTTGTTGTGGACCCAAATGGTTCACTGATATTTAAAATTTATTTTAAAACTTTTGGGAACAGGTATTAATATTAATGATCTCAATCAGACTAAACCAATTAGTCTATGAACTTCTAACATGGCACAGTTTAGAATATGATGAGGTCAGGTGCTGTAACCTTTTTAGACAGGTTTGAATATGATTGAGTCATTTGAATATTTCAAGAAATTCAAATCACTCTACAGACAAAAACAGATTGTCTAATGAAACTTCAACATTGCATGGTGATAGAACAGGTTTCAGGTCATGTGCTGTATCTTTAGGACGTTATGAAATTTATGAGCTCAGTTGCATTATGTCAATAAATGTGATTAAACCACAGGTATAGGGCCATCTTAATTATGCAGGTAATTCTTGTTTTAGTTGTAATGCACCTTTGAGAGAAGACATATTTAAAGAATTATTATCCAGAATATCTTCAACAGCGGTGCAAAGAAGATTTTTAAAGGGCATGACAATTTAAAGGAAATTTTCAATGTGTAAGTTAAAGCGGCATCAAGGCACAATCATGTTAATGAATAGGGCCAAGAAAGGCAAAATTTTAGGGCATCAAGGCAATTGGTAGGGGCACCGAAGGCAATTGCCTTGCGGTGCCTTCGGTTATTTGAGACCGTATTACAATTTATTTTAAAAATATTTTTCTTTTTTTAATATTTAAAACCACACACATTTTTGATATTGATTTGTCCCAGGTCGTCAGTAACCTCATCATATGCGAACAGCGATATGACTTACTGGAAAATGTGCATGATGACTTCCGCCCCCTGAAGAGAATGCAACCGTTTCAATGGTAAATGTGTCTATAAATACTAACCATTTTATTGGGGGGGGGCTGGATTGGATTGATGACAGAGTAAGTGTACTAGTTAGAGAGCCGAGTCATTATTAAGAAGAGGGGAATGGAGGAATTCAACTTTTTTTCGTCAAAAAAAAAAAATGTGGTCTTTTTTGCCTCAACAAATTCCCATTCCCTTCCCCAAAATTTTATGAAATTTCTCCATCAAAAGTTTCATGATTACTCCTCTAAATGATTAATTTTCATGTGTCCCTCTCAGGTTACAATCCTATCAGATAAAATAATGACCCATCATTTTTTTTCAGCAGAAAATTGAGCCAAACAGAGTATTACGATGTTCCAAATTGTATATTAAAACACATTGTATTGGATTCAGAACAGCCAACTGATAGACAAAGATCATTTTGTTCTAAATGTAATATTATAAAATATGAACATCGTATTCTTTAAAGTGGGATAACCCAATTTATTCATGTCAAAATTTCATCTTGATTGTATGACATTGACACCGCATCAAATCAGTAGAGTCGGCACATTGAAATTTCAATATGTTTTGATATGGAGAGCTACGATTTAACAGAGTAACTGAGAAAAAATAGTAGATTCTTAAAGGCACCCAATATGACCCAGAGGGGTGTGTTTTGAGTCATCAATCCCAAAATGCAGGCAGTTTGGGAAATTTCAACCTCAATAGGGTCATTGTGTCACATAAATCCTATTCTTTAAAACATAAAAACCCTGGCTTTATGTTCATTTCAGCCACAAAGCATTAGTATTAGGGAAATTTTTTGATGCTTATAAATGGTCTTGTGGTTCTTAAACTTTTGGACACACTTTTTACCCTAAGTACTGTACATGTGCATTACAATTACAGTAGTAGGCACATTGCAGGCACATTGTATTGATTCCAAAACACCGGAGGAAAGGGACTAAGTCTTCTTCTTCCCCATTTCCCTGGGTCGTGTGATGAGGTAAAGTGACTGGTTGCGGACTCTTTAAAAGGACACAAGGAAATTTTGAGAATTGGAAATTTCCCTTGAGAACTTGATTGTAGAAAACCTACTGAGAATGTTTTGGGGACCTCGTGGACTTTTGGGCAAAAAGTTTAAAAAAAAACAACAAAACCCTAGTTGAACTAGCCTTCTGACCCTATAGGAACCATGCTTGAATAAACTATTGTGATGATCGAAAAATGCTAGATTGTCTCTTTTTACGACTGTTTTATCTTATCGTAATCATCTCGGGTGCGATTTACCCATTGTAAAAGCATTATAAGTTTTGAAAAAAGAAAGTTACAAAAAGTGGCCTTCATTTTTTCAGGAAAGTCCTTGTATCACTTTCATTTTCACTCCCTTTATTCCACAGGGCTGGGGGATGTGGGCTACAGAACTCTGCAGACTCTGTGTTCATGGATACGATTGCAGCTAAGTAGAGCGGCGCGTAACAAGGACCTATCGCTGAAGTTCCTAACACTACCATGAATTCAGAGCCTTGGTTGATATGGGAGACAAGCCAAGCTCATTTCTAGGCTCAAAAATTGGTTGATCATTTGAAGTATGCATAACAATCGGATCAATTGTACAATGTAAATACTGGACTGCTATGATTATCTCTGATTTTTTATTCCTGTCAGTAAGCGCATATTGTCGATGGTACAACTCATTTGGAGTGTATGGCGTTGAGATCAATAAAAAGTTTGTATATAAATCAACTTTGGTTCAACCAAATAGATTCTTTCAACACATTTTACCCTAACCTTTTATTGTATCATGAATAAGCTTCATACCAAAATCCAATTGGGATAGATTGCTGTTACAGTTCCTATCAATTCCTTTGTTTGGAGTCAATCAAAGAACGACTAATGTCATGAACATCGAGGTTTTTTTTGGGGAAACCTCTTAGTACCATTGCGGAGGATTAGGCCCACGTAAATATTGTAGTTCGTTATGAGTGACCAAAATTCTTAGTACTTAGACAATGTTGGACCAGATGTCATGATATTTCTGGAACAAGACGAATAAATGTGAACTTATCGGATTTTCTAATATTTCCTTATAGTGTGGTTGTGTTTGTTTTCCCGTAGGATTTTCATACTACAATTGATTTGTTGCTGTTTTGGGTTTCAATAGGGCTAAAATGTCATAAAATGCATGGGGTGCAAATTTTTCGGACTGATGCCCCCTTAATTAAGGGGGAAATGTTAGTACAGTGGAAAAATTCAAAATTGATTCAAAATTTGGTGTTTAATGTACACTATGTGGGTCAT
>JAMKCH010047345.1:0-11160 GCA_023653785.1 Ophioderma brevispina | reverse complement strand
GTACGCATTCATTGCCAAACATTTTGAAGGTCATTTCAAGGTCGTGGGGGTATTCAAGGTCAACTAACTCAACATGTGGTAGGTCATGAAACTTCGGGGATGTGGTCAACATTTCTAAACCAACACTTGTGAAGGTCATTTCAAGGTCAAGTATGGTCATCTAAGGTCAAATAACTACAAATAGTTATATGGTCAATGTACTCAACATTTGATACCATCAAATTGCAACTGCTGTGGCAGCAGCCTCAGTGGTTTGAGAACCACTTATTTCCATCACATTCTCCCTGTGATATTAAAATTATATTTCCCTCCATTTACTATCGCGACGGGCGGGGGCCTTTGTGGTTCGAGAACTGCCTTGTTAATATTTGAAATTTGTATCTTTTAAAATAAAATGCCTGGTTTTTAATTGTGTGCAATACTTTAATAATTAACTGCTACAGGTGAATTTTATATATTTGGATGTGCTTGGTGTATATTTGTTATTTTAGATTGCATGTTTAATAATTATTATGTTTGTCTTTTAGTTATATGTCCCATTTTTATGTTTTTCCTGTATTGTAATTGGGAGCCCTTAAGACTAGCATTCTATTTGGGTACCCATCTGCTATATTCTTTTGTCTTGTTCATTGTTTTTGTGATGGCAGAGAAGTTGAAATAAATAAATATAAATAAATAAGTTGCGAACAGAATTGGTGAAAAGTCGAAGTTTTTTTTCTATATAATTGTCTTCAAAGGTATGACCTTTACAAAAAATACGCCATATTTTATTGCTTGCAAGCTATACCTGCGTTGGTCCCGTTCCAGAACCCCTGGAACGAGCATGGGTACCCAACCAACCCCTGAGGCCCCCGGTAATACTCAAAAGTCCTTATTGGGTTGCGTTTGGTCCTATAACTTGTGAGGTATGGTTAGGAGACCTAAACTTGTTACAAACATGCAAAAATCTGATTTTTGATGATTTTTTCGATTTTATGGTTGACCAAATCATCGATAGTGCCTTTAATTCACCGACAAAGCTCATACATTATATACTTGTTAGGAATCAGTACGTCTCCTAATCGCTTGAAAATCCAAAACTTGCGCAGGCATTTTTCATAGGAAAGAGAGGGCGCTATTACAGTCGTAGATATGGTAAAACTAGAATGAAACTGAAAGTCAAACTTTAGAACAATGAGTAAGAAATGGCGACAAGCTTTAATTTCTTCAGCGGTGATAATCTGTCTGTAAGACTGGATTATCTAGACTTACACATAAAACGGAAATACCGTGTCTCAAACACCATCTTATATTCAATGACTAACACTGAGCCTCTTATCCACCTTGTAAGACATCGCCAGCTGAGTTTCTTTGGACACATTCTTCGTCTGCCAGAGGAAGAGCCTGCTAGAAGATACGCTCTCTACATACCACCTCATGGCAAAAGGAGACCTGGACGTCCACGCACCTCTTATTTAGCCTACATCCAACGTGTGCTAGGGTATGATAAAGGCATACAAGCTGAGCAGATAGCCGCACTTGCCAAAAGTAGATGTGCATGCAGCTGAAGGAGGATGATGATGATGATGATGATGATGATGATGATGATGATGATGATGATGATGATGATGATGATGATGATGATGATGATGATGATGATGATGATGATGACACATAAAGAATACCAGTTTTTAAAATATCTGAAATTTCAACCTGATAGGATCTTCTTTTAAGTTTATGGTTTGGTAGATATGGTATTATGAGGGGAAGATAATTTGCAAATAACCCCGATGGCGCGGTGTGACGGTTGTAATGTGTAATGATTCCAATGACTCAAATGATATGAAAATTACAATATTTTCAGGTTGGTCGTGAAGGGACTGATGGTGTGAATCAACAATACTTCTTTAATATTCCTTATACAAGAACACTATACACTAGTACCATTAGATACAAATGCAGTAGTTAAATCTAAAAAACCCTCCCAATTCAATTTATTAACATTATTGATCATGCATTATCATAATAAAACACCAGGCTTTACACACGTTGACACTTTTTCCCTTTTTGACAGAGCTTGACAGCACTGTACGTCGAGATTGCTTCTGGTCTTATAAACAGGATTTTATTTATTGATGTACGAACTCAAACTCCTATACAATGTACAAGTAAACACTGCTACTTCTAGAAATAAAAATGTATTTTCACAAATGCAGCCGTGAACTCTGGAATCGCTAGACCGAATAAAACATTAAAAGAAAACTTCCGCGCGCAAGGCCGAAATATGAAATATCCCGGATGTAATTTTAATATATTTTGTTTCGCTTCGTTAAATTAAAGAATAATGAGAAATACGAGTCATGACGAAAGAGATCGATTACTTTCATTAAGGACGTCTGGTGCTTGATAAATTACTGTATATATAAAGGTAGTGGAGCACGTTAAGCCATGACATGTACAAATTACGAATCAAAATAATTAAAGAGATCGTTCTACTCTTGCTGTGCCTCATTTGCCATTGGGCAAAATAAGGTTTCTATTAAATCAGCTGGTTGTTTTGGAAGATGTCAAAATATTTGATCTTGAACGAAATGTCAAGGTACGCACTAATGTGTAAGCTACAGATTAGTGCATCACTATTACACTCTAAATTTTGCAACGGGTAATGTAGTTGTGTACAAATCATTGAACCATTTGTTGAACTCTACTGATAATATGTAGCCAAAATAACTTCGAATAAATCTGTTAATATAAACTGCGAATAAGTCATATATGTTTTATAAAATGACCCTTGGTGTCATTTGGGTCAAAGCTGAAGGCACATTTCAGTTCTTATTATACAGATACATAAAAACTGTGTATGCCTTGTATGAGCTTGTATTTTCGGGGCAACTATGTATTAGTGACACTAACACATAGTTAATACAAACACATATTATTTGTATATAAAGAGCTGAAAATTCTCTGCAAACAATTTACAAGCATTTTACCATAATGTAATTAACAGCTATGGCCGTTTGTGTACAGGTCTATTCAATGTTCTTTTGGCTTCAGACTAACATTAGAGTTTTTTAAAAAAATGGGCCAACCAGTTGTACATAACTACATTATCCGTTGTAAAGTTTAGAGTGTACGTTTTACGCATTTTCGACTCTTAAATTATGTTTTCAGCGCGTTTAATTAAAAATACTATGCACATTTTATAGAAAAAATCTTTCAAAATATTAACAGTCGTTTATTTATAATATTCTTGTCCAATTGTCCAATTAACAATATTTAAGATTAACGTCACATTCGGGGCAAGGAAAATAAGGGATTCCCAAAAGATAAGTTCCCCCCTAAAATTCGAGGACATTTTGTTGCATAACTTCACTAGAACTGGATGATTTGAAAATTGCAAAAAAGTTTTGAAGAGAGGAAACATTTGGCCCTGCCACAGGTGTCGTTGCTTTTCAAAAAACACTTTTTGCGTCAACATATACTCCCCTTTTCCAAAAATGATGTTGTCAGAAAAAGTGACACTTTACCGTATTCAAAGGTCTAAAGTCAAGAAAGTATCAATTTACAACAACGACTTCATTTCCTTTATATTCATTGCGGTCTGAAGTAAATAAGCTTAACACATGAACGCATAGGCAAACAAATGAACACATAGGACAAATATGAAGACAAACAATGAGATGAGATTTGAGTAAGCATGGAACCACATTCATCAACAGAACATCAGCAAATTGGTAAAAAGCATGTGTAAACACTAAATTGATGTCATCAGTGCAGATGGAGGAAACATTGACTATTGAGTCTCACCCTGAATGACAAAACAATTAAGCTTATTTTGATTGAAACATTACCTCTTTCTTTCATAAAAAGAGCAATATGCAAAGAAAAATGAATATTTAAAGCCTGCACCTCATTCTTTATTTTCCTGCATGTTTGTCTTGTTTATCTGTTTGTCCATGCGTCAATGTCTTAAAGGCTGACTCAGAGATTTCGAAATATAATTTATTTGTGTATTAAATAAAAATAGTCAACTAGAACTAAAGATATTCACCTAAAATACTAAATTCCAAAGTTTGAGATGAATCAGATTTTTCGTTTTTATGCAGTAAGCATTTATGTGCAGTATGACAGTGCCATAAGATACTATGTATAACGAAAATTCCGGATCCGGAATTTTATAACAAAGTTGTGATTTTCTATATGAAGGACTTCGATTTGAGCTTAACTATTTCACACAGTGATTAGTATATGGACAAGCATTATGTATATGCAAAAGACACGATTTGTTTGATAATTGAGGGCGCCCTCTTCTGGAAATTTCTAAGTCAGCCTTTAAGCTTATTTACCTCAGATCGCAATGAATATGGATATGAAATCATTTTATAAATTGTTAATTTCTTACTATAGACCTTTGGATACGGTAGAGTGCCACTTTTTCTGACAACAATAATTTTTGGAAAAAGGGAGTGTGTGTTGATGCCAAAGGTGTTGTTTGAAAAGCAACGACTTTTGTGGCAGAGCCAAATGTTTCCTCTCTTCAAAACTTTTTTTAATTTTTCCAATCATCCAGTTCTAAGCGAAGTTATGCAACGAAATGTCCTTGGTGTTTAGAGGGGAACTTATTTTTGGGAACCCTAAGCAATCATACCATATTCCACATGGTGCAAGCACTCACATTTGATCGATGTTGAGATTTTGATACAGTTAGACTTGTTTGGAATTATGAACCAATGAAGTCCAAAGTGGTTAGCTATTTCCGATCAGCATGTCTTAAAATAAAGATTTTTATAATTAAAAACGAGGATCTCCGATCTCAAATAGGTGGGCCTTATAGGTACAGGAACATTTTTCTTCAAGCGTTTTTGTCAATTATCTAGCCTCTTCTGACTTTAGTGTGAATTTGGCTACCTTTAAGCGGCAGAATCAGAGAAGATACTTAGTCATATTTGTCCAGAATTTCATAAATCATTTGTTAATGACAACAATAATCAAATATCAAATCAATTCATCTAGAGAATTTTCCAAGTAGACTTTACAAGAAACTTTCATAATAGACTTTCTTGTGCTGCAACCCCTTAGAAAGACCCGCGACTGTTAGTATACTAAGGCGTTCAAAACATAAATTACTTTATTGACGTGTTAATACTTAGACTCTCCGGGCAATGTTCGTTAACCTTGCTACCAAATTCACGCGCGATGAGTGTCGGTTGCTACAAATTGAATAATTTAAAGGTGACTTGTAATGAACTTTGTATGGGGCCCATAAACAATGTACTAGTGATGATCATCTATTCGATCTTTTATATGGGGGAGAGGGAGCACCATTAAGGGGAATCACGAGTCAACCTAAAATAACCATCGAAACCCACAACAACCCAATTTTCTACAGGTACATCCCAAGTCATAACTAAAAGACGTTCCTGCCATTATTCACTTGTGTTAACTCTATATCTCCATTTTAATTTACAACACATAGGTCTTGCTTTTAAAACTTTTTCAAATGACCGAAAGAATTCAAATGGTCACACAAATGTCATACATTATGGCTTACCTTAGACGTTTATACAAGGGATATGATCATAGTAAAACGGTGCTTTGTTAAGTTATGTTGAGCTACTTAAAGAAAAAAAGGTGCGAAAGAGGTTCTAATTTGTCCTCGATATGGAACCCGGTTAAGGCTCTTCAACGAACCAAAAATAGTTCTTTAACCTGGGATAGCATTTCTATGGTTGTTAGGAACCTTTTGGGTTCTGAGATTTTTAAGAACCATTTTGAGGGTTCCAATCAGTTCTTGACGGATCCGTATAGAGGAACAAAAAAAAGTCTAAGCCGTATTTTCCTAGAGTGTAATACATGAAAACCATATAGGCTATCGGGTTTTTTTTCAAGGAATGCGCTCAAATATTTGAGATGGATGACATGTTACGCACTTGTCACGTTGGCTTGACCAAGGCTGTCTGCTAAGAATCAACAAACTTACTATTTATTTTCATAATGTATTGTATTATAGACATTTATTCTCAATTGTTTTGAAAGGTAATTTGCAGGACTCAAATCGTGCTTTTAGCATTGAACGGGTTACCTGTCTAGAGAAAGAAATTGGTATATTCCCTGGTGTTGTTGATTGGCACATAGATCCAGGAGTCACTAGTCTATGTATAAAATCACAATACCCTTGTGGTCAGTGCCGTGGTTGTGTTACTCAGGGCGGACAGCCTTGTTAAAGTGCTGTGTGGGTTTTAGCTTCCCTGCATAACACTCCTCACCAAATTCTGGCACATGCAAGAAAAGTCTGACAGATTGAACAAGTCGCTCTGCCTGAGTTGAATTTGTTGAAATGCTAGTGGAAGGCTGCAAGCATGGAACCTAGACTAGGTTAAATCGGAGCCTCAAAAAAATTAGGTTTTAGGAGGGGGAATATGCTTTTACTCTCGCATGATTTGTGTCTGATATGATCTGATATATTTATTTGTATCAGACGTGAAACCAGTGAATGAAGATAGAGCGCCTTGAACAAGGCTAGGTCACGGTCTTTGCGGAGAGAGCCTCGAACTGACAGCAAGATAAATACTTAGCATTCGCACAGTTGCACAAAACCATTGACCTTGCAAGGGATGACTCAAACAACCTAATTTATTGCAATGCCAATTCGAGACTCTACTGGCAAGTGGCGAAACTTGCAAAGGATGAATAGGTTATGCTTTAAAGATGGCTTCCAAATGACCTCTGACCTGGCATTAGGCTTGTTTGGACTCATTTGAATGTATTTTTCCGTGCTGATTCCGAACATGTTCACAAAAAATGCATAAATTTGAAATATTTGAAAATAAGAGGATAAAAATCATCCGTGTGCGTCTATAGTCTTCTGTAGAATCATCTGCTGTAAGGCCCAAAACAAGTTTCTTTCCAGTAAGTAGTCTAATTGCGAAATACGTTTTTATGCTAAATTTTGAAATATTTTTGAAAAAGGATTTGCTCAGAAATAGCTCAAATCGGGCCAAGTAGTAAGTAAAACTGTCGCAAACAATGACTGTCGAAATTTTAGTTTGAAAAACAACAATATTGATTTGGAACGCCTTTTTATTTCTAAAAAAAATCAAAGTGTTTTCAATAAATTATATTTAAAAAAATGAAATGCGATATTAAAAAGAACTCCAAAATCGAAATTCGCGTGACCTACTGGAAACATTTTTTTTTTCCTAACAGCCATCGTGTCCTAAACTTATTGGTATATTAAACCTGTTAAACAGTAGGAATATTAACGTTTCTCGGGGGAGTGAAGACGGGAAGACTGGTGCTTAAGGTCCGAAGCGGTATTTTCCAAACTTCTGTATCCTCCTCACCCTTCTCCTTCGCGCAATGTTGGATTGAGGTTATAGCAAAATCGTCCGCCAGTGCTGTCAGAGATCAACTTTCATTGAGAGTAGAATGCAGTTAATTGACGAAAGTTTCCGAGCAGTTTTTGGATTTTGATCGAGATTGACAAGTATCTATTTGTACCATGGACATTCCCTAATTCAAAAGAGTGTGCAATAAGGTTTCTTAAGCGTACCATTTGTATGAAATACACCTCTAACGTAAAATCACACATGTTATAAAATGTGTAATAATTTCACATTTATCTAACACCGGGCTGTGTACTTATAATCATGGTTGCACCACTAAAATACATGTATAAAAACACGCAATACATAAACTTATGAGCGACTATAGGCCCACCAAATTGTGATTAACTGTTGGCTATTTCTCTGAAAAAAAATACATGAATTCTTGAACAGGTGGATACTCTAAACACGTTTATTGAAGTGACTAGAAATATAATCAGAGTAGAAATCTAGTCCAATATGAGAAATTTAAAGGTCAATTTCGCCAATTAGAGTTCCAGTTTAATATTCAATTAAATAAAAAACAAAAAGATTATGAAGTCAAATAGATATTATAGCCAATCCCACGTGACGATATACAAGTCATATTGGAATTGGTCTCAATTGACCTTGCATTTTACTGTTACATTAATTAGATTCTTTATTAAGTGTCCTTGCATAGATTCTAGCCACTTAATATAAGGCGGTTTTTAGAGATGCCTGAAAAATAACAAGGCGGTACCATTTCGTAAACTTTCGACGCTGGTGAAAAAGAGAACTGCACTTGTACACCGAATGGTTTAAAATTACCAATACCAAATATTATAAATTAACATGGACGGTGTGAAAGCGAGTAATCCGACGGGAGCCAAAGTCAGGGCTCAGAGACGATAACGGAAAAGAACGGCAACTAATTGCGAATCAAGAGTACACTGACATCAGTGTCCTATTCTGTTACCATTGTGCCGGACTATGGGGGGGGGGGAGTACGACGGACTATAATTACTCTACACCGGCCGTATATTTTTTCAAAAGGACTACATTCTTGTGGTCCGTCGCTAATACAGAAAACTTACAACTACCCATACTTAATACCTTATGATAAATTCAACCTTACGAAACCTATTTTACCACTCAATCTTAAAAGTAAAAAAATACGAATTATACTCATTTAATTGAAAGACCTATACAAGGTGAGTCAGAAAAAGTAAGTAAACACCAAGACGTCCGTATATATTGTAAAAAGTTTAGAGTGCAGGCTGGTAATGTAAAAAGCGTAATGTAAAGTTTCATAATTATCTTTATTAAAAAAAAATATGAAATTCCCTTTGTACTTCAAAGGTACTTCGGTTGAACACGACACCATTTTTTACATTCTATCTACGGCATCCCCCCTGGACGGTACCTTAAAGGTAGGAACAGCTGTCCAGTTTTCATCTGGTGACTTTGTTTCCATTATTATATCCAGCTAAGTTGAAGGTTTGGATTACAACGTCACCAGACGTGTGGGGTATTTTCGTATCGTCCGTCATTTCAGAAACGGCTGCAAGAACTTTTGGCATAGGTGTCGGATTGGTCCCGGAGTGAATGGCCCCAGGTGCCAACCAGTACTCCAGCTCCATTGGGCTTCTTTTTTTTTTTGGGGGGGGGGGGACACACTCAAACCAGGTTGTATGATAGAAATAGCAGAAAGTTAGGTGTGTCATCTCTAGGGAGTTATCAAGTTAGAAAAAGTATATGAAGGCAGGTCACAGCGTACCTTTGAATGAAGACTACGATTAAGGTTTGGTACAAGATAATTGATAATAAGAACCATTAAAGACGTTAATGTGAAAAAAAACGATTGCCGAAAAGATCTTTTAAACGATTTCTGACAATGGGGGACGACAAATGAGCGGCGTACCATCTTGAAAATACCAACACGACTGATGGACTCCATGACGTTGTAGCCAAACCTAGCAAACAACGTCTTGATACAGAATGGAACAATTAAAACCAATGAAATCGGACACTGAAATATACCTTTAAGATTCCGTCCCGGGATGATGTGGACTGGGTTAAATGCTCTCTTTGTTCAAACGCCGTACTTTTTAAGTATATAAGGGAATTGGAATCTTCTTTTTTGAACTTAAACTATAAGGTAGAACGAATCCTAATCAACTAAGTCTTATTTAAACTTTTTTCATGTCTTTTCATACATAATGTAAAGTATAATGTGGAATTAATGGCAATCCGACCCTTTCGCTGAATAATTATTCCAATGAGAGAGATCCACTCTAGCCGCCAATGGTGCCCATTTTGAAGAAATGTTGATGCGTTTCTCCTCCTGACAAAGGTACCACCTATCAACTTAAATTGGAATTTTAGATAATTACACAATTTGCCTTGTACTGACGATTTTATTTTGTCTAATTTATGAAACAAGGTTTTTGATAATCTTCAAAAATATGAAAATTACATGAGTTTCACAGCTCTTAATAGGTTTATGCTAATACTCCAAATCGGGGTAGACTTCAAAAAATCAAAAACATCAGTACCAGCTATATCTAATGAAACAACTCTGGCAAATGGCATTTTTATTTGAAAAACAACTGGAGATATTGTGCATCAAATGAACAGCTTGTCCAAAAATAGAACTGAGAATAGGCAAAAATAGTTTTCGGATACTTTCCTGTGTCAATTAACATCACCCGTGGTCTTGCAGCCATCCCTTACTTTCCTTAACCCCTATGTAAAGTAGGTTGATTTTTGCTGATTCCCCTGTCTGTATAGACAAGTGTGCATTTGTTTTTTTATATTTGTTTTTTGAAAATATACGTAACAGGTTTAAACGCATTGCTAAGAAACAAACATTTTAAAATATGGAATTACATTTTTGGATTTTTCATGGTTGAAATATAAAAACTGGCAAAACGACATTGATTCTTTTAAGGAAAAACTTTTTGATTAGGATCTTTCACCTTAAGACACCTTTGCAATCATTTGGTTTTTTGGTTAACTAAGATGCTGTAATCTAAACTTTTTTTACAATACTGGGAGCGTATTTTGGGTTTTTCTTTTCTTTTCCTGACTCACCCTTATTTGTGTATTTTTTCAGCTATCCCGAACCAATTTGAAAACCATTTTAGGTTTAAAAAAACATCCATCTAATAACCATTATGTTTACCTTCCGTGTATTGAATTCAACTTATCAACCTCCTCATTCTCTAAAATATATAGATTAATTTATCAATCTCCCAATTTGTTACAATAAAAGCTTTCGAAATTAATTTTCATGAACAGACCCCCGCAAAAACATGTTCATTGACGCAATGGAGTTCTATTTTCGACTTATTTTAATTGACGATAAGAGACAGTCAAAACCTTTTTAAATACTGTCATTCTAATGCCAAAATGTGTTACTATCGGTCAATGCGACTATATCTAAATGCACCGTTTAGAGATTTACTGTTTCAGCCAAACTAAAATTAAAATAAAATTACCCATGAGATATTTTTGCACATGTTTATTATATTAAACCGCTCGTAAGGATTATAATATCCATGGTCATTGCCATACATGTATTCTCAGCTCATATTGTTTTTGTTGTTTCTTAGTATTTCAATAAGTTGCATAGACCGATGGAAGTATAGAGCTACTTACTATGGTTTCACATTTAGTACACGATAAAGGTCAAGTATCTTAAACCATTTTGATTGGAAGTAAAACACGGTAATGACCACATCACCCCTCATATTTGTCATATGCAGGAACCAAAATTGAGAAAAAATTATCACAAACATAGTTGTTGGTTTTGTACCTGTGTCCAGTCAAGATG
>JAMKCH010047344.1:0-39002 GCA_023653785.1 Ophioderma brevispina | reverse complement strand
CAAGGTGTTTGTCGTCCAAACTCGCAATAGAATATAGTTATCCCAGTGTAAGGTATTAAAAATATTCCGAAGATGCCCACCGCTGTGACAGGTGAATACCTCTTTGTGTATCATATTTATAGGTCGAATATTTATATTAGAAAACCTAAAGATTAAAGTGCCTTCAACTTAACTTTCAAGGACCACTTATAATTCCAAGAACTGTTTTCAAACCAGTTTCACTTTTGTTATCATATTTATAGGATCGAATAATGTATATCTAGAAAACCTAATATATAAAGTGCCGTCAACTTTCACGGACCACTTATAAATTCAGAATGGTTTCAACAGTTCAAGTGGCTTAAAAAACGGTCAAACGTCGTGTACACGTTTAGAGGAACAGCCACGCTAGGCATTTGGTATAAATTGTCGCAAGCAATTGTCCCTTGATCGAAAACAGCCAACAAGACTTAATAATGACAACCAGAGAAGGTTTCTCAGCGTACACCAAAAATTGTTTCTCAACGACCTCCAAAAATATAACCAATATACATAAAAACTAAAAATTCTAAACTTTGCCGTCAAAACCAAACAACCAACAACCCCACTTTTCATCCATCATATACCATAAACACTATGCATAGTCAGTATAAATGCCATACTGGGAAACAAGGCTTTGCCTTTGCAAAGGACGATACCCGATACCAATTGCTAAGGTACGGACTTAAATTTTTGAAGTTGCTTTACTAAGATTGCAAAGTTACTTGTGCTGAAAATTTTTGAGACTTGGTTGCAAAAGTACCCGAGTTATTAAAAATAACTGAAGTTCTGATCTCAAGTAAAACAACGTCTTTTGTGTATCTCTATAATAGTCGGGCGCGACCTTCATCAAGGGAAATGTTTGTACTAAATCGACTCAAGTCAAATGAAATCGCAATTTGTTTGACCTCAGTCCCTGGTAAGCCCTTGGTAGATATGGTAAGTTGGTAACACGTTCACCATTTCATTTTGCCCGAAGAACCCCACTAGAACAGGTTAATAGGTGCACACAATAAACCAATAGATTAGTAGAAAGACGACAAAGCATGGCATAAGATGATTGTCCAAAACTTGACAAAAAGATACAAAAGTCACCCAAATTGCCTCCCGCACTTAAAATTCAAAAATAAAACCCTACGGCGAACGAACGCCCACTACCTCAAGAACAATTTGCCGAATGTGGGGGAAAAAGGACATAAAACGGCCCGACTAGTTTCGCAAATAAGGAGCCGACATATAAAACACGCCGCTCTCGATGACAATAATCCATCAATTCAATGAATTATTGATTAAAAAGCTGCTCCTCCAAATAAAGGGAACGGAGGTAACCGAGCAGCATATCAGATCTTCAAATGAATTATTATTATGAAAACATGTAGATTGGATCCCCCCTTTATTAGACTCTGGGGGGCAAGGGGCCTCAAGATTGCATAGGATTTTTGTAATTGGACTGATCACTGAATAAAGGCTCACTAAGCTGGGAAGGCAGACATAGGTTAATTTGCAGTCAAAGATAGATTCATGGGATGAATAATAAAAAGTGTAGAAAAGAGACAAATATGAGTGTAACTACTTCATATTACTGGGTATTTGTTTAATGTTTTAATTGTACATCTGTCCCTATAACTGTTACAGAGCGATGTTTAGTTAACATCAGAAAGCGTGTTTCATGCCATGAGTGATTTGTGTTTCTTGTCCATGTTTTTGTAATTGTTGAATTTGTGTCGAAATATCTTGTGGTTATTTGTTTATAGTAAAAAGAAAAATAAATAAATTTGTGAATTACGGATACAAGCATGTTTTAGTCACAACTGATATTCATTAAAATCAAATTTAATAAGGACATTTAGTTTCGGAACAACATACCAAGATTCAATACCAAATGAGTGAAATCCTATCTCTACAACTATAAGTTAATTTTACATACAAAATTTAATCTGAATAAAATGCACAACTGTAATATTATAGAAGGCAGTGTATTCCCAACTAGATCCCCGGCGAATACTGTTGTGAAATCTATTTACCGGACATACTTATGCGGCGCTATCTATCAATCATGTCACAATAGTATTATCGTTTAATTCCGTAAAGCTATGTAGATTGAAATTATCACCACCCACATCCTCTCTAGTGTAGTGGCAACGAAATGTTGAAAACGTAAACAAAAACATTTATTGGGGCCGTAAAGAAGCAAGCTTCCTGATTTTTTAACAATAGCGAGGGTGAAAGGAGCACTGCCCAATGGAGCCCTATCTGAAACTTTAAAACACTTTTTTGCAAATATGGTCTGACTCGTGCCAACAAATCCCTGAACCAGCATGGATTTTAAAATTTAAAAATCCCTTTTGCAGCATACAATAACAACCAATACCCTGTTCCTATATCCAACTTCTCCTTATGAACTTATAAAATTAAACGCGAAATTTAAAATAGTAAGATAAGCCAGCTGATGACATTAGCATAACCTCCTTAACTCTTATATCCATCCCTTAGTTAGTGTTTTTTTTATCACACATTTTTAATATTTCTCTTACTCTTCTTCTGGAATTGTTTTCCAAAAAAAAAAAAAACCAATTAAAAACATCAAATGTTTCCAATATTCAAAGCAGCGACAACCAACGAGTTTCTAACTAAGAGACCCATGTTCATCAAACTCTTCCATCCATTTCGAAACTTCTTGAAAAGGTCGTCTATAATTCGTTATTATAACTTTATAATAACAAAAGTACAGATGCCAACTCTCATCAATTTGCTTTAGGTCTAAACGATCTACGCATATGGTCATACAGTGACTCTATTGTGCAAAATAGCTGAGAATCTTGATCATAAAAACTTCATACCGTTGGTATATGTTTTTAGATCTTAGCAAGGCTTTCGATACCATAGATCATGATGACATCCTTCGTTACAAGTTAAATAAGTATGGTTCCGGGGTCTTTGCTAATGACGGATAAGGAACTACCTATCGAAAACAAAACAACTGGTGTTTGTTTGTAACACCTTCTCTGACCAGGGCTGTAGCAACCTTACCTTTGGAATTTTTCCTCAAGGCTCTATCCTTGGGCCCCTTTGTTCCTCATATACCTTAGGACCTTCCACACTTTGTTCCTGAAATACCATCACACTTTATTTGCAGACTAACAAATACTTTTTTTCACAGCACCAAGTCTAATACACTTGAACCAATAGTAATAAAAACTGAATATTATTTCCAAACTGGTTTAAATTAAACAAATAATCGCTGAATATAAAAAAGACCCACTATATGATTTTTAAAAAAATATAAATAATAAGCCAGAAATTAAACTTAAGGTTAAAATTAGCAATACTCAGATTCAGCAAAGTACTAACTACAAAATTCCTTGGTATCCGTATTGACCACAATTTATTCCTGGAATTCCCATACCCGATCACATTTCCAAATTATGGTAATACACCGGGTTTATCCGCAAAGTTAGACAATTTCTCCTCAAAGCCCCCCCTCACTCTCCACATTATATATTCACTTATATTGCCCGTATATATCTATGGAGCCATAGCTTGGGCTGATGGGCGAATAATCTGGTCTGGACTCACTTTTTATTATTCTCGCAGAAAGAATTATTAGGACAGTATACTCCCTGTTGCTGGCCCCACACAGACCGTTCTTTTCTCTCTGCGCAAAACGTTGAAGTTAATGATATTTATAAACTTCACTTGCCACTTCTGTATCAATAGGCCAACTATAACTTCCTACCGGACGACCTATTGTCAGGTTTTTTTAACTTTTATACTCCTACTCACCATTAGGAGACCGGCAACCCAAATGACCCCGTGTAAAACCATTTAAAATTCCCGTACTTGCTAATCATACCCTGATGTTCCAAGGTCCTCTACTATGGGCTAATCTGCCTTCTTATATTCAAAACTCCCCAACTTTATCTTCCTTCAAAATTAATATGAAAAATCCATCAATTCGTAGAGTGCTGTCATCATTTCCTAATTTTCTGTCTTTTTTACTCTGTTGTACTTTTTTATCCTTGGAATTTGACTGTTCGACTTTGTCTTTGTCTTTGTCCAATGTCATTGGTATCGTATTGTCCTGTCCGTCCTTTTTTGGCTGATTTGTAATCCTCTTTTTTTGTCTGCTTTGTCGTAGTAACACGTAAGTTAGGTGAGGTTACTGCATTTTCACTCTTAGCGTTTAGCGTGACCTCTTTCATCATCACTATTTTCTCATTTAATTATATCCTATAAATGATTATCTGATTTCTATTGTGACATCCAATTTTTATTTGTACTTATGCACATTTCTATCTTGGGTATTTTCAATTGTTTGATGTGATGATTGATGAAACAAAATAAAATTGATTGATTTATGATTGATTGAAGATTTCGATTTATAATGCAGTAGCACAGGTTCGAATCCACCAGGCCCTTTTTCAATAAATGTATTTCAATATTATTTTAGAGTAAAGATAAATATGACTAAAGTCCAGTTTGTCCTGTGAATAGAGTTCACAACAGTAATTCGCCAGACTAGTCCGCGAATAGCGTTTGCCATTATATAAAGTAAGAGCTCATTTCCAAAAGGGCCTTATCCACTTTTGCATTAACGGATTATTTTGGTATAAATCTATCGTCGCAGCATATACTAATGAATATCCCTAATAAAACGTACCAGATGGTTTTCATTCATGGTCATTGGAGTATTCCTTGCGAAAAAACCCAGATTTATTCCGACCAATTATACACAACCGTACAACGATCATGGAAGCTACCATGTTTATTCCGTGTTGTAATATTTTTACAAAAATACAACAAATACAACGCCGCATGCAATACCGAAGCCAGCGAAAATATACCACGTGACTTCAGCAACTTTGCCACAAGCCTCATCCTTTTGAACTCGTTGAGCACACAAAGGAAGGAGCGAAGTTCGTTGAGAATTTTTATTTGCAATAAAACGACACTTTTTAAAACCTCAGTGATATGAGAAAAATTTTAAGAGGGTGTTTAGATATCATTTGTTATGTAAGCAAAGGTTTGTTACGTTGACGCGAGACACTAAACAATCCATGAAAACGTGGACCATTTGAAAAAGGGGTCGCGTAATAATTTAGTTTTATCGCAGTCGCACTGAACCACTGATCTCTATACACGGATTGGCTACACAACAGTAATTGTAGATTATAATGGAGCAACGGGTGGGCATTTTGGTCTACCGACCAATACCATTCCAGAGACCCCTGTTTAACAGAAGTTGTATCCCGAATGCACGTTTTAGAGACAAATCCCCCATAACGGTTTGTCATTTTGTGACCCCCCTGTTCAGATCGACATATCTTACCATAATCAGATCTGACACAGCAACAGCCTACGGGTAATAAATGCAGGTAAGGATGGGCGAGTAACCATTAATGTTAGTCTCTTCAACAACGACGTACATTTTAATCTAAACACAGAAATGGACGGGTCCCATTTTAATTGTTTTGAACAGAGTCACAAACGGAGACGAATTCCACGATCATTCACGCGGGATCCTTATCGAGAATTCCGGGAAAATTGGGCCGTGTCCCCCCGCCCACGTGCATCTGCGCTGTTTAAAGACGTTTTTCATGTTCCTTTAGACCAGGGGTAAGTCTCAACAGCGGCCCGCGGGCAGATCCGGTGGTTGGCCCTTGAAACATTTTTGAAATATAAAAGCAAACATATGATACACAGATGCGCATCCTGGCACGCGAGCATGAATATTTTGACGGGTATACAGCCCGCCATGGCCCCGAGCAAAAAAAAAAAAAAAAAAAAAAAAAAAAAAAAACATAGATATAGTTGAGAACCCCTGCTTTAAATACACCAACATGTTCAACATAATTAAGGAGAGCTTTCACACGGGATGTCCGGACCGGTATCGATCGACTTTTGCATCGATCGCTTGTGACTTCAAACCAGGCCCACCAATTCATTATATATTTGCGAACCTGCAAAAGCACATACCGTTGTTGTGCTTCCCCCCTCAACTAACCGCACACGTTCGTTCACTAATGTAAGTTTACGTAGAGTCTACCGAGGTATCCGCCTTTGAATTTCCTTAACTTCCTTAACTCAGCCGTTCAATTTCACCGAGCGGAAAAACTCACAATTTTCTGTGCGGAAACAAACCAAGGGTGACAAAATCATATCACTTCAAGATGGGCCTTATACTCAATCAATTAAAAAACTGTTCGACAACCACGGCCGTAAATGCCTCAAAAAGAGTATTTCGTGAGAGTTAGCGCCCATTAAATCTTCCTTGGAAAACTTTTGCATCGTAACTAGGCTCTATTGCGCATGTGCGTTATTATTCAGAGAACGACTGCACTAGTCTTCAAAACGGCGATCGAACGAATCGCAAAAGTCGAATCGATCACGCGACTCAGTGTGAAAAGAGCCTTATTGTATCCCTCAAAGTGCATTCAGTCAATCCAGTAGGCAATGGTTAGGTGCGAGCACATTATGATACCATGGAAGGCTAGCCTGAATGTTGCTTGCCAACAAATAAGGCCCTTTAAAAAAATTATTCGCTTCCCGTCCTCCTCCCTCAACACCACTTTTGACCGCCGCATCATTTTTTTTTAACTTGAAAAATGAGCAACCCGTAGCTGAAATCATGTGCAGTCCATCTGAACATACCTAGCACAGTTTTTACATGCGTAGTTCCAAACACAGCCCCTGGTTCGGTTGCTTCTTCGATCACGGATATAGCACACGGGATAATGAGAGTACATGAAATAGTCTCGGTTCCAGACCATTCACGAAGTCTAGTTTTCGTGCAGTTTTGCTCTATAAGCCAGAATCTTGGCAGCTTATACCGGAGTCTCGATTGGGACATGAATGGAGAGTTTTGGAGTGCCAAATCGTGTATCGAATGAACCCGCAACCTTGTCTAGCAACCATCATTTTTTGTGGGAAAGAATTTTGTAGTGTGCCACTGACCCGATTAATTTGGCAGCGGCTCACGGAATAAACTGCATTGTGTAAGGATGTTGGTGGCAACGGTCGTGGCGGAAGAAGTACAGCCCCGGGTACAGTCCATCATGGTATGTGGTATTATCGCTGCAGAATTCGTACATTTTGTTAATTCGTATTTCGCTACTCCTACCATACGGGTGGTGCAGTTGGGTTTTTTTTATTACTTTTAGTCCCAAATCATGTGCATTGTAGTAAAAAAACAATAATATTCAGTGTAAAATTTAAAGAGCTCTTAAAAATAGTAAAGGTTTAAAATTATAGTCACCAAAATGGGGGGGGGGGGATTGTTTGAGCCTGACGTGAGGGAAGGGGCGGTGCAGGTTGATGAAATGGCACTGAACCATCATCATCGAAAGTTGGAAACGATGATACAACAATGTCAATACTCATTCATGGATTTATTACTTGGTTACTTGACTGTAAAAAATTTCAACCGTTGAACATGTTTAAAGTATTGATACAATGTTGAATGATAGCCCACTCGCTTATTTTGAAACACACTTCTGCAATTTCAGACCTTCATAATGTCATTAAGCATTTGGCTACCATCACGAATTAAAAAAACAAAAGCCTCCCTCCCGCGTAACTTTTCGAAGACCAGTAGGACCTGGAATCTAAACCAATTTTTTAAAGCGGCCAAGAGTATTGCCATACATTTCTGTTCTGCTGGCAGAGTACCAGGGCTATGGTGTTTCGAAGCTTTTCGAGGTCAAACAGAAGCCTATTTTTTTTGTACAACCCTATGACGAATCGCCAACAAAACGGCATCATGAGACCGCCAGACCCGCGGGTAAAAAACCGCAGACAGTGGTACATACTAAAATGCTAAAACTAGCTAGCAATTATTTCCGTTCCCTAATGACAGATATGATATCGGAATTGGTTTCCTCAATTTTTCCTGAATTCCCGATTAGGAACTGCCTCCCCGCGTCATGGACATGTTATTGACTTGCCTGGGCTTGCCTGGGCCTTTAGTCGAGTCTTCGTGCAGGTTTGTCTTAACTCTGAAGCGCGAGAGTGTAATTGAATAGACTAGCCTCTTGGGTCGCGCCGCCGGATGTTGATACTTGTTAGGATTGCATGGTCCTCGCCCTCCCCCCCCCACACACATATACTGGCAGGTCCAATGTTTGTTTATCCGCCTTGTGAGTAAAAAAGTTGCAAGATAGGCCTATTTCAAAGCGATCAGATTCACATTAAGATACCGCTACCGTCCATGTCTAAATTCTAACCGGATAATTCCCAATTCCCCATAAAAGGAGCTAAACGAATTATTAAACGAATAGGCCGTGTCAGATTAGTCCGATCTGACATGGGGGTCACAAAATGACCAACCGTCCCCCCCATACGCAGTAAAATACAATGAGCTCACTGACTTGATTCTGTAGTCTGTTTTTTTTTTTTACAATTAAATTTCAATGGGAAAATTTTGAATATATCAATGACCGCTCTTAACCACTGCTTGGCTCCTTTTTGGATGACCAGCATGGCCATCATGCTGTCAAATCACATGAAGCCCAGGTTTCCAATCCATTGTAGAGATATCAGTGTTCGATACCCACTAATGCGCGGTTCAGCAAGCTACGTACTTTTCAATGTAGCGAGTCGCGTTCTTTTATGATGTAGAGTTTCCTAATTTTATTTTAAAAACTATATTTTCTCAAGATTCCCAAGCTCATTTTATAAAAATTATGCACAATGTTGCCATTTTTGATAAAATTTAATATATTTTAAAGGAATCTTTTTACACTAAAACGTAGTTGGCTTATTCCACTTCAGTTGTATTAATTACCTAGTAAGCATTCTAAAGTAATTAGTAAAACAAATTATTGAAAAATATGGAGTGGCACTTTTCGATGTCCTTGTGTCTCTTCATGAACAAGGTAAATCTTGTTACAGATGATGAGGGTATACTATGCTTAAAAGTTTTATAAATAACCAACTGTTTACACTATAACTTTTCGTTGTTTGTGTTGTTTCAATTTGTTGAGGAATTCTGGGAAATTAAGTTGGCCCACCCAGTAAATTATTTTTCCATACTTTTTTGGGTCATTATTATATTTGGCCCACCCAGTAAATTATTATTCTTATTTACCCATCACTGTCGCGAAAGGTCATAATTCATTCACGTTGTAGACTAAACACCATCTTTGCAATTTTTAATTGAATAATCGCTTCTCAAAAATCCCAGTAAGGCTGTCTAAAGTTTCATTGAGGGGTCTTTCTTCCAAAAATATCCCAATATGGATGCCAATGGATTCCCCAAACCTACCAAAAACAAAGAAACATACATCTCTAACTATTAGTGATCAATTTTCCGCCGCTGCGTAAAGGGCCATTTCCAACCATATGGCCTACCCATCTTGGATGGCATCTTACATATGTATCGATTACTCTGATTACCTTATGATGTGTAAATTATCTTGATTGACTACAGGGATTACCCAAACAGGTGCAGTACTGGGTTAGACACAGCTATCAATTGGATAGCCATCATAGAGTATCGGAAGCCATTTGATCCTATAATGAAGGAATGTTCTAGTCACATTCAAAAAAAAAATATTTCTGTATGGTTCGAATTACTGGTCTTTGACTAACAAAAACAGGAAAATATTTACCAACCTGCAGTCAAAATTAGATCGACGATCAAGCACTTTATTGTATTGGCTTGGCGGACATATTGAATTTGTTGATAACGTGGTTACAAAATCATGTTAATTGGTCACAATGAATGTTTTAAAATTAGACAGGCTGAAAAATTAACACTTTTGAATTAAAGAGAGATTAATATTTTGTGTTTTTGGTGGCCATTTTGATTTTTTTGCGTTTCTAAACCAAAAATGCTCAGGTTGCTCGTCGGCATCCATCGGATTCATAATCAGCATATAAAACTGTTCTAGAAACATTTGAAAAACATATATCTAATAAAACAAGGTTGATATTAGTTATCAATGATTCTGTAGCCTGGACTATTTTGTCAACTTGGATTTTCATCAGGGCATTCGGGGTGTCCAACCTTTTTTGAGACCGCAAATTTGCAGCTGTATTAACATAATGGTAAATATTACACTCCCAGAGGTGCTGGCCGTTTTGCATCATACATGGCATCTCTTTGTCCCTTTGGTGAACCTTTTTGGTTGGGTAAGAATGAATATGTTGGTCCTTATTAGTGTAGCTACTATTGCAATTGACCATTTAACCTTTGGGTTGATCAGTACACATGGTGGGCCAGCGTTGGAAAGTCATTATGACAAAATGAAATAAAACAAAAAATAGGGTTACAGCTTTTTTGACAATAATTTATGGTAGATTTTATCCCACTAACTACAATCCTCAATTGGAATGAAATTTCAATTGTGGGGCATATGATTTTCATGAAGTCCTAGTTTTACCATCTTTCTAGGGAAATATGCCTAAATATGGGTGAGCCGGGCATGTTGGTCCGATACCAACCTGGGGGGGCAGCGGCCAATTTATACCAGGGCTAACGCATAACTATGACATGCCAACAACAATGTATGATGGCCATTCGTAGGGGTAGCTTAAACGAGCTAGGGCTCGCAAAAGATTTCAGGGTCAATTGAAAAAGGTCCCATGTTATTGAAATTGCATACCAAAATGTTTGTATGTTCACAAGATTAAAAAAAGGGGCACACTTTAGAACCCCAACCTTTTTGCCGCGCCGGCGAAGCTTCACTTTTTAAAAGAGCGGTGCGGCTGCGCCGTGAAGCGCAACCTGTAAGATAAAAACCTCTATGGCAGCCGTGAAGCGGCCGGTCGATTCCTCTATGACAACGGCAAAATGTACACAAGCAGCGGTAGCCAATAATAATAATATAAAGTAATATTAATAAAATAATAATAAACCGTTATCACAATTACATGCGCAGATAGTAGATAGTTCTTCAATTTTGGTGCAATTTTTGGGACATTTGTGATGTGTGATCAAGCAAAATGATTAGGAAGAGTCGCAAATATTGCATTTGAGAATACCCAAACAAAGGAGAAATGTCTTGGTTGTGCTATTGTTATTTTGCCACCCTTCACATGATATATCTTTGGAATTATTGGTCAATGTCAAATGGGGGTTCAGCAAAATGAGTCTTTAAATGGTACAACAAAGCTACATGGAAAAGTAAAAATCAAATCTGCCCAACTTCAGAGTTTTTCGCATTTTGCTGATCACTCACTTAGTGATCGATCGTCACTTCATTTTGGTGCATTTCGTGACACATTATGGTCACAATGTTCAAATAATTCCAACTGAATATTTTATTTGGTTACGAAAATCTGCATTTTTTTTCAATTTCAAGGGTAAACAATGCGCTCTACAAATCTTCATTATTATTATTGTTTTTCAACGAGAGTGACGTCATCCTCCCGGAGTCACCTATACAATGGCGCAATGCCTCTAAGGCTCTAACAGTCGTTCCCGAACCATTGATAGTATCTCCATTTCCCATCATGCACTATGTGAAATCGCATTTTTTCCGTCATAAATGACATGATAATGGGCATTTCCCCTCATGCCCTTTTCAAGGAAAGTGACGTCATCCCTGAGTCACCTAAATCGATTCAGCCGGGCTGCGGCGGCGGCGCGATGCTCTACCTTTCCCATTATGCACTTTATTGTTAACCACTGCATTATCCCATTTCTCATCATGCACTATGTAATGCGCATTTGCACGAGCATTGATAGTATCCCATCATGCACGACTCAGTAATAACTGCATTTACCATTTCCTAGCATGCCCTTTTCAAGGAAAATGGCGTCATCTCGGAGTCACCTATTATCGATGCAAGCCACGTGGCCGCACGGCGGCGCGATGCTCTAAACAAAAACCGTTCCCATCATGCCTATGGTCAAAGTTTGGTATCAGAAGAAGCTGCTATTTTTTCTCACTTTACCCATAGGCTTAAAGGTGCAACAGAGCTTTCACAATCGAGAAAAACCGAGGAGTATCATTTTTGCCCGGGTGTAAAAGCTTTCCATCACAATATCCCCATCTGAAAAGTTAAGCTGAGAAGTTTCTTTGGTACAAAATTGTGAAATTTCTAATTTTGTATAGGAGTCAATACGAAATTCAGGCCTATGTTTCTTTGAATATAAACGCAGATCAAAATCACCTTTTTTCTCTCTTTTAGACATTCTGTAGCCAAATACAGGGTAAAAATTATTGATGTCTATCTATATGAATTACTATTATGACATTATTGGGTTTGCCTCAAATCTCTCTCTCGTTGCACTCTTTAAGGATGTTTGGTTGGATGTTATGATGAAAAGATGCCCCATTTTTGTTTTACCATGTTAATTTTACAGAGTACTCTTTGGGGATTTACAAATCACGTTTGTTTAGCTCTCACTTGAAAACTGGTTGAAATATCGGCGCTAAATTACAGATGGCATTTGGTGTGAAGGCCATTCAATCAGGATGAAATTCTAGACTTAATTCGGGTCATCCTCCTTTAAGCAAATTTTCAAGGGAAAATTACGCAATTCCGGAGCCACCTATATCGATGGCAGTCGTGGCGGCGGCGGCGCGGTGCTCCACCGTTCTCCCAATCATGCCCTTTATTGTTACCCTTGACATATCCCAATTCCCACCATCATTATTATGTAACAAATGTTTTTAAATAACTACTAGTAATAATTGTTTCTCAACAACAAGGGTGAAGATTAGTCGTTCTTTAAAGGGTTTTCTCGGTAAACAAACGTTAAAAATTCCCACAACACCATGCGCTTTCTCTTGTTATAATTTTTCTAACACTTTATCATTCTCCTATTGGCTGAATGGCGATGCCTAATAGATTGAGAACCAGAACTGGCCGATCTAAGGTTTCCTTGCAAAGGTGTGGGGGCTAATCTGGAGCGACCAGGACTCTACCTGTGTTGTGGAACAGCCACCACAGACATGGAACACACCTCTTTGGTTCTGCCCCACTGCTGGAGCAACAATGCCAAACAAGGCCCTGGCGGAATTCAGTAAGCAGCCAGATTGTACCCATCTCTGCTGGTATCCTATTTGAGAACCACAGTGTGTTGGACACTATAAGAAGAAGACCATGTCAACAAACAACGAGGGTTAAGATTGAGTCCTCCTTTTAAAGGGGAATGGCCCAATTTAAGTATTTATCCGTTCTTAACGCACTGAACGAACCAACTATCATTTAACATGTCAACGAAACGATGGTGGAAGATGGATCTTTCTTTAAAGGGGAAGGTCCGATTTAATATACTTGCTTAACAATATTGATTGAACGAACCTAAAACTCGTATAAAATTTAACAATGTTTTCTTCTTTTAATCATTTCTAAAACATAACTGTATCATTTAACAGGTCACACCAACAAGGGTGATGATGAGTCATTCTTTAAAGGAGAAGGTCCATTTAAGCATAATAACTTCTTAATGCATTGATGACGGACACACAAACTCTTATCATTTAAGATTTTTTCTAAATAAATATATTGTCAAATGGAGTACATTTTTCGCTCATAACTTCCAATCAAACAAACCATTTATTTAAGTATACGTCTTAAGACACTATCAGTATTTGAAAAATATTTAAATTTGCCGGATAGCTCAAAGTTAGAGATACGTCCTGTAGAATTTCTCATAATTCACCTTTTCCCAACTGCGAATTGACCGAAAAGGAAGACAACGGCAGTGTTTCCAAAATAACATTCCCCTTCATTACGTGTTTATAAGTTCCGAATGGACATTATTATAAATTTCCGAGTCTGTCCTTATTAGGTTGCTTCTGCTTCTGGTCTTTTAATATTTGCAGGGTATGTAGGATACCTGTACTTGTTACATTACATGCAAAAATCTGAATTTTTTCTGATTTTTGCGATTTCTGATTTAGGCAATCACTGATAGTGTCTTTAACATATGATGACGAACAGAACTCTTCACAATTTTACCATGTTTCTCTATTTTAAGCATTTCTAACAGGCTTACTGTATTTTGCGAAACGAAAAGACGAAATGAAACGAAACGAAACCGGTCGCATTTTAGGTTTTTGCGAAACGGTGTCCTTAGGTGGGGTAACACGCACAAAAGGTCTATATAACTTTTTTTGTAGTGACCATTTAAGATAGTGTTTTTTTTATAGTGTGAAACTGAAAATAAATGTTTGCTCTGTCACTAACATTGTGACTTGTGTCATTTGTGATTTTTCACTGCAAACATATAGCTAATTGGTTAAGGCAAACTTATTTTTTTATTATTCCTGCCTCACAATAGTTGCGTTTGGCAAGAATGTATTATCTACAACAGATTAGACTCGCACTAGCGTCATTATAGTTTGGGTGGTGGCAAATGAGCCCTTTCGCATTTTTTTATTTTGCGAAACGGGCGTAATAATTTTTCCCAGGAATGAATTTGCACAATCCTTTTCTTCGTCATATTATAAAACTGAGAAAACGCATTCCTTGTGGTAAATGGCAGTTTCACCTCCATACTTTGGGTGCAGTGAGCCTAAAGTGATTTTCTTCAAATGGAATCATATAGCGATTTGTTAATGCAAAATATTTTTTATTATTTTTCTGGCTCATATAGTAAGGGCTTGGTCAAGAAATATGATTATCATGCTGCAGGATTAGCATCCACTGACGGTGTATAGTTTGGGTGCAATTAGCCCGGTTTCGCATTTTTGTATTTTGCGAAACGGGCGTATAATTTTTCACGGAATTAAGTTTGCACTATTTTTTCTTTATCATATTATAGAACTTGAGCAGCACATTTCCGTGGGTAAAAAATGGCAAGGTTCCCATCCCTATATTTTGGTGGCAGTGCGCCCTAAATGATTTTTCAATGTAATCATATCGCTATTTGTTAATGCAAAATTATTTTTTATTCTTTCTGTCTCATTAGTAAGGCGGTTCGCAAGCAAATTACTTCAGGATTAGACCTCCACTGGACGTCATAGTTTTTGATTGCAATGAGCCCGTTTCGCATTTTTGTATTTTGCGGAGAACGGCATATCATTTTTTCACAGGAGTAAGTTGGCCTATTTTTCTTCGTCATATTATAGAAATTGAGAAACACATCCTGTGTAAATGGCAGGTTCCAATCCATTAGTCATGCACAATGGTGCATTTTTGGGAAAAGTACCAATTTGGCACAGATGTACCTCTTGATTGCTGAATAGATCTGGTCTAGGGGCCAAATAATTTCCTTCCAAGATTGCGGCCAAATTTTAAAATGGTCGCCACTGTTAACATTCATGTTTTTAACTTGCTTCTATGTTTATTATATGAATCCAATTAGCTCCAATTTGCTGTGTTTCATGCATTTAGACCAAATTCCCGATGACACTCCCACCACTGCTGGTAATTCCATTGTTTACATTAGCAGATTGATCCCAAATGGAGAAATCCAAAATGGCGGCCAATTTGAAGCATATCATTTGATTATCAAGAAATGAATTTTTTTCTTGATCGTGTTATGATTCCCTAAGGTTGTTATTAACATGTGCGTAAAAGATGCATTCACAGCACCTTAAGAATACAACCAAATAGACTTGAATCCAAAATGGCGGCAAAAAATCAAATGGGCGTCTAATTTTGGTCCACTTAGCTTTTAATCCTTTGAGTATCAAGAATGAATGTGTTTCTTAATATTGATATAACTCCCTCAGGAAGGAATTCACATCAACTTAGAGATACCAATTACTTAGGGTAATGTTTTGTTAATTGGCTTCTTCCATATAAGTTGGCACAGATGGCGGCCAACCCGAAATGGCCACCTACTTTTAGAGTGTCCTAAGTGTCCTGTTCTATTCCTCAGTGCTACTTGAATATGTTTTTCCTTACAAGAACATCCCTATTTGATTTGGTATTGTTGGCTGTCTGATAGTTATACACAGCCTTTAAAATGTACATCCAGTGTTGGGAGAATTTTTTCTTGCCCAAGCAATCGGAGTCCAAAACTTTAAAAAAAAAAATCAAAGGCACAGGACACATGCTACACAATGAAAGTCTTGATTTCCGCCCGGCTCTAAGCCTATTATTTGTGTTTCAAAAATGATTTCAGTGGCACAAATCCAGTACGTGGCACTTCTACTTCTACGACCAAATTGCCACCGACCCAAAAGATGAGTTGACTCTGGTGAAGTACTTTGGGTAGCCTAATGTGTAGCAAAGGTCTACTAAATACTTTCCATGAAAATGATTACCTTTGCCATTGGGAGACCCACATCACAGTTTGGAGTGCTCTGGTGTGTGAAAATAGACCCTCTTGTAGAAGGAACCTCAATATCTGGCTGACACCAATCGAAGTCCGCACCATTGAGCTCGGCTCTGGCCATAGTTATATCAGTCTAAACAAACCGCCATCAGTAATTTCAAGCAGCCTCAATTCAATTTCGTGATTCACTAAACCTCAATTCTTAATTGGCGATTTCACAACCAAGTAATCGCAATGGGGCTACATTGAAGCCAATGAAAGGACAAGCTGTGGAAGAATGGTTTAGACAGTCACAGCTACATTACCTTCACACGACCCATCATTTTCTAGTGCCCATGAAGAGAGTTACAATCCTGATATATCTAGCTATTATGGCAAAACCACTCTAACCTGTGTAGCAAGAGTTTTCTGATCCTGTTCCACTAACTATAAGTCGATGCTGCAGTCAGTAATACCAACAAAGTGCCTTTTAAAAGTGCAACTTTAACTACAGAACGTGAAGAATGTGTGCTCCACAACGTCATAACTACAGTGACAAATTTGACAGGCTTTAAGACGGAATACATCCCAGGCCTTTCCAAGGAATGTTGCGAAAGGATACAAGGGTAATCCCACCATGTTTTGAAGCCGCTCCTTTCCTCAGTTAAACAACTGCTAACGGTGGGGAAGTTTCAAGTAACGGATCAAAACCAGGCACACTTAAAATTGAATCCACCGATAAGACCCATAACAGCAAGAAAGAATTGTCTACCATCGCGAAAGCTTCGATCAAGTATCCAACAAAACCTCCACAGCAGCCAAAATTTACACAACCCAATCTCAGTTGAAATTTTAACTACTTAAGTTCTCCAGGTAGACAATGGATTTTAATATATTAATCTTTCTCTGGAGATTGCACCCACGCAAGGTGTTGAAACAAAAAACATGTGCGCCGGGCCAACCTGGCACCCTCCGTATTACTACACTCGCTCTAAACCAACTGAGCTATCAAGACTTGGGTTGGTAGAGGAGCGATCATATCATCTAATAGGTTTACTTCTTCGAAGTTGTCCATCGCTTTTCTAGTGGATAGCAATCAAATAATATATTTACATAATACAATTTACTATTTTGTTTTTTTAAATTTTTTTTAACTACTTATTCTCCAGGTAGACAAGATGATATATTAATCTTTCCCTGGGATAGCCCGCACACAAGTGTTTGAAAAAAAATGTGCGCCTGGCCAGATTCGAACCGGCGACCTCCGTAATACTAGCACGCCAGGAAAGCAATGGACACCTTTCGAACCTAACACCTTATAGAGATATCTACGCCTTCTACAACCCAGTCTTGATAGCTCAGTTGGTTAGAGCGCCTGTGTGGCAACAAATCCTCATTCACGAACCGATTCGTACTTTCATCTACGCAACGAAATCCAACGTCAGCTTAGACCCCTGGAGCACTGAATCGCAAAATCTCAATCTCAATCTTATTTCCATGCAAAATATATGTACAATCTAAAAAACATAATAAACAAACATGGAGGATGTGAACAAAAGGCCAAACAAAAAGACCTGTCAACGGACACCTCCTAAACGAAAAATAAATAGAGTTACCGGAGAAATCACACAAAAAATCACACCGCAACCGATCAGCACACATACGTAACACCCACCACAACCCCCCCCCCCGCCTCCCCACCATCCCCACCACCAATACCCAGGCAACGCCCCCCCCAGACCGCGCCGCGAGTTGCCAGATTACGGTGTGAAACTGCAAGACAATACACGGACAAAACATAATGTTCGCAAATGGTTTAAATTCAAAAAGATCACACACCAAAGCTCCAAAAAAAGACATTATTCAAATTTTTCATTAATTTATTTTATAATGGTTTCTAAATTGATATGTGTATTTTTCGATAATTTAAGGCTGCTTGTAAAGGATTCCAAAGGACAGGTCTTGACGTTCTAACACTTTTTGAAGCAAAATCTTTTTATTTTTGTTTATAAGGTTATAAATTATGGTTATTGGCATATCTTGTTTTGTGGTCATGAACATTAGCCTTTCTAAATAGAAATACAATTATCAAAAACTATTTAGGTAACGAAGTGGTATAGATGATGCTTATGCATGAATACCGGGCCCATTCAAGATTATATATGTCATAAACATTTTAATACTTTGTATTGACAAAACAAGGGTCCAGAGTGGCACCTATGGTGGTTATTGAGATATTAATTTCTTCAAAGCCGATTTCTTCTGTAGTTTAATATTTTTTCTAAGTAATTTTTATTACATGCGTTACCCACCCCATGCAAGTAACAGAAGTACGACCATAATAGGTAAGGTAAGATTAATGTGCAATTAAGGGATCGCAAAAGACGTCAGTACAAAATGTTTCAACTTGTTATTCATTGCCCAATAGTTCGGAGAAATAACTTTTGATGTAGCAATCGATATGGTGTTTCCATTCACGTTTTCCATCGATCAGACCCTATGAACTTTGTAGTGTCACCACTTCAAGGATGTGTAACATCTAAGGACCAACGTTTTCTTACTATTACACCCAATTTGTTTTGTTGACGTGAAACACCATTATCATTAATTTTGTTTTACTAGCATGTTATTATTGAGGCAACTTATTGGCTTTGACCAATTTTTGTTATTTCCTTTGAGGGCTCATCCATTGATAAACTCCATTTTACTGTAGCAAGATCTTCTCGTTGGAAATAAAATCGGGGGTCATCATGCAGGTACTGAAGTCAAGTTCGGAAGAAGTATTAATAATGTCATTACATAATAAAATAAATAAAGAGGACCTAATATCGACCCTTGCGAAACTCCACAGATTATATTCTTAGACTTTGGATTTACATGAATTGATGTTCATACTGTATTTTCCATTTCTGTTGGCTCAAATAACTTTTGAACCATTCAAGTGCAAATTCCCTCCCCTGAATTGCCGTAATACTCTAAATTTGTCGAAGCAAAATCTCATGATTTATGGTATCACAAGCTTTTGATAGATCCAAAAAAATACCACAGTTGTTTCGATTTATTTTTTTCAACAGCGCAACTAATTTTGTCAACTAATTCAGTAATTGCATGTAAGTGGAAGGTTTGATCTAAAGCCAATTGTTTTTAATTTAAATGTATGTCTAAATGTCTATCGATATGTTTTCCACATTTTAAAGACGAGTCTTTCTAATCTTGTTTTGAAAAACATGGCAGCACTGAAATTGGTCGATATTTGAATATACCTCACGGTCATCCTTTTTAAAAATAGAATCACTTTTGCAAATCTTAAGATCTTCTGGACCAATACCTGTGGATATTGATAAATTAAAAATGCATAAGGTTTGCTTATCTCCCTTTTGCACCTTTTTATAATATAATGTTATTTATCATGCCCGGGGCTTCTTGTTTTACAACTCAAAGGTATTAATTAATTTTTAATGACGTCATCTCTCTCGTCCCTAGTGGTGATAAAAACTACTAGACTGTAAAGGGTTTTGTAAATCTTCACTATGGTAATCTTTACACCCGGTATTTTGGATTTGAGAAGCTAGTTTTAGTTAGGGCTCGTATTTGACAAAGGAAGTCATTGAAATTCTCCCTAATCTGCAATTTCTTGAGGATCAGTTCTTATCTCACCGTACTAGTTTTTAAATTTTTTCTTTTGTATATTTTTGCCTTTTTTTTGGGTGGCCACGTCCAATTATACTTTTAGAATAATTTTCCATGTTTTTTGGCATGGTATTTTCTGGTTGTTGATTTTCTGATTAAAAAGTTGGCGTTTGGACCCTACGGATAAACGTTCAATTTATTTCTGTAGTTTTTGAATTTACTAAATGTATCCATCACCTGGACGCTTAGATAGCCCATATTTGTTCTTGTTTATTTTAACTCTACGGATCCCTTTTGTTATCCAGTGGATATTGGTTCTTTCTCCTGTTCGTAGAACATTTTTTCAATGGATGCATTCACACATAATTTTGTATAGATCTGCAAATCTGTTTTATAATTTAAATTTACATTTGTATCATTACCAAAAAAAAAACCCGCATCAAAGATCAGACAATTTATTGTTGAATAGTTTACTTCTTAGGTGATTTATATTTCCTCACTAAAACTAAACTAAACTCGTTTATAACATTAGCTATTTGAGACACTTTTCTTTAATCCCAGACTGGTTGTTAATACAGTAGGAAGATGAATCAACTTATCTCTGTTACTAATATGCAGATTTTGGTAGCATCGTAACGGTTTTGTTAAAATGTTGTATATAGTTGCAACTAATGAAATCTGTGTTCTTGTTGCTTAAAGATACAAGTCATAGAGAAGAAGAATAAATCAAATCTATATATTCATGAGTTTGGCTATGAGTACTTATACTTTCTTTCAATACGTCAAAAAATGTTGAAATCTCCCATATATAATAACACAGTTTGAATTTTCACTAGTTATTATATCAAATACTGGTCCCACTTCCTTAATGAAGTTAATCGATAGACGTATTCTCTGTAAAAACACCAACATCAAATTTTTGCCAATCGTGCTCAATTTCACAAACATGGACGCGTAAAATTGTCTGTTGGCCTTTGCATAAATCTTTTCTCCACTTTGTATCTTACCAGTATTTGATATGTAAAGACAAACCCCCCCTTTTCGCGATCGATCCTATTTGTATATTCTAATTGTAACCAGGTAAGTTGTAATAACTGTGAGGTGTTCCCTTCGAGGGAGTTTCACAGAGCCCCGATAATATAGTGAAATGATGATTCGTCGTATTTAATACACTCTTATTTTTTCAAAGTTTTTACCATACGTCCTTATGTTGACTTTCTATACTAAAAGCAATCTTTTCCAGACGTATTTCTATTTCAAATTGCTCGGCGGTGTTTTACATACTGACACTCCATATTTTGTATATCATCAATAACTTTCGTTACTATTGTTCATTGATTTCATTTTGATAATCGAGTGGGTTAAAGGTAAGATTATCGCATTTTTTTTAAAAATCAATTTTTTGCTCACCAAGAACATGCTTTGGTTCCTTGGGAGTATTGTTGCAGGCCTGGTGCAACTTTCTTTCAGATTACTACTATTGACCTTATCGATATACTTACTACTGGTTTACTAATTTTAAACCCTCAATTTGTGTTGACGGTTGAACCTTTACACATACCGCCCTAATTCTGGTTTGTAAATGTTTAAGTTCTTTGGCGTTCCATTGTGTGAATATTTCTTGTGAACGAAACGTTTACATGTTTACATGATCTAATTCTATGATTACGTTTGACAGCCTGGAGCGAGGACGCATTGTGATTAAATTTTGACATAGGAATAAACCGAAACAATGATAAAAAACAGTCCGAATATCCTCAATACATACAATAAGAATTACACAATAAACTTCTACTACGATTTTTTGTAGTCAAACGTGAGTGACCTATTAGTTGGCATTAGACCCGTGTAACAAAGATGAGGGATAAAGTATAACAGCTGACTGCGAACCCTCCATATCAATGATTTCGTTATATGAACGATGATATGGATAATGGGATTTCTTTCTTCTTCATGACAACTGCAAACGATTTACTAACTAAGTATCTGAAAATAATACGTTGTGTACTCATGAGTAATGATGCGGGAAGATGGTGCAACCATGCCATAATACAGTAATTCACCTGTTGAATCTTGATGGGAAACATGGCGATTGACTATTACGTATGATAATAATAACCAAATGTTGACAATAAAATACTTTTCAATGTGACTTTTAAAGTAAGAATAGTGAAGATGTATAAACTATACAATTTATCAGGTTGGTGTCAGGTAATAGGTCTTCAAGTTTGACAAATTGGTTACGACATATTTCAAATAAAATTATTATAATATTTTCCATATACATGTCCAATCCACAACTTTTCAATTACTGTTTCAATGATTGACACTCACTTTTAAACGTTCCATGTGTGGTTAAAGCTGGGATAGTGATGCGTGCTGTGGTCGACTCCTCTCTCCAAACTTGGCAAGATCCTGCGGCAATTGACTACCGTCTTCTTTCTTCCCGTCCTGGTTCCTCATGGCTGTACTATTACTATTACCCGTCCGTCCCATGTCCATGTGTTATATTGTACCCAAGGGGCGTGTTTTGTCAAGATCTTTTGGCTTTGTCCCAACAAAGAATTGATTGAAGGAGTTAGCAGCTCCTGAATCCCCCCCAATTGGTGCATTAAAGTTTTCTTCCTGTGCTTTCAGGTCAGGAATTTATGACGAGTGTTGTAATATCGCGTGACTTTACCGACACGATTGCCCTAGGTTTACGGTTTGGGTTTTCCAACGCGATGGTGTTCTGTCCAAGTCTATATCTTGATGGGCAGGTCCAGTTTCTCAGCAGCAAAAGACTTTATATTGTCATCATTTGTTCTCCTCTCTCACTCTCTGTACCTGTTACTAAAACACATTTCCTTCTTGAGTATTGGCACTGTGAAAGACTCTACCTAGGAGTTACCTTGGACTAAAAAATACTCAAACTCTCCTAGACCCACATATCGCAGTCAAGTATTTCATAAGCATAACATCTTGAACAAACTCAACTGCCACAAGATGGGGTGCCGCCCACATCCCAAAAAGATCGACGGCACTTGTCGTGTACTACTACTTGCAGAGTAAAAATGCAACTCTGTACACTGGCGGATCTACATAGGGCGTTCTCAGCGCAACGCCCCCTTCGTTGGAGAGAGAAAAAAAGAAAAAAAACTAAAACGAAACGGGTCAGGTGTTTAAAAAAACTGCCACCTAAAAGTTCAGAATCATTTCATTTCTCCTCTCTAATGTGACAAGGCGGTTTTCTCGAACCACAAGTGTCCCCCGCCCGGCGCGAAAGTAAATGGAGGGAAATATAATTTTAACTTCACAGGGAGAATTTGGTGATGGAAATAAGTGGTTCCACACCACGATGCCTGCTGCCATATCAGTTGCAAGTTGACGGTATCAAATGTGGACTACATTGACCATACACTATTTGTAGTGTATTTGACCTTAGATGACCTACTTGACTTGAAATGACCTTCACAATTTCCGGTTTAGAAATGTTGACCACATCCACACAGTTTCATGACCTACCTCCGTTGATGTGTAGTTGAGACCATTATACCCCACGAATCTTGAAATGAACCTTCAAATTTTTCAGCAATGAATGGCTTAAATACTACAACCTATCATTTTTTCACCAGGACCATACTACCATGTGTATGGATTTGACCTTGGAGAACCACATGACCTTGAAATGACCACAACATTTTGTTGGCACTGAATTTTGACCCGAACCCCCAAGTTTCATCATCCTAACCACCTACTTAGGGTTTTGAACCTTGACATGACCCGACATGACCTTGCAATGACTTCAAATTTTTCGGCACCTGAAGTTACACTGGGCCATACCCAAGTTTCATCATCATCCTACGACAATTGACAAGGGCTATAGCAATTTAATTCCATTTGACCTTGAATGCCCCCCCAACATGACCTTGAAAATGACCTTCAAAGTTTTTTCAGCATCAAAATGTGTGACCAACAAACCAAGTGTTCATCACCTAACCCATTTGATAAGGGCTTTATAGCAATATTATCCCATTTGACCTTGAATTACCCTGACAGGAACCTTTAAATCATGACCTTCAAATTTTTCGTCGGCACTGAATGTTGACCCACACTCACCCAGAAGTTCATCAATCCTAACCTACCACAATGGACAAGGGCTATAGCAATTTAGTTCACATTTTTGATTTACTCTCATTTGGCCTTTGACCCATGCCACATGCCCCACCTCCGCACTTCATCCTGCGTCTACTGGGTGACATCGATGGTTCGAATAGGGGCCCCCAATATTGCTTAGATCAAAGATATCGTGTTTACAAGGCTTATAACACTATGCCGATTTTTGACCAATTTAGAGACCCTATTTTTTGACCAATTTTGACCTTTGACCTATGTCACTGACCCACTTTTAAACATCCCAGCCAACGCCACTTAGATGCCTCTATGTGGCGAAGATGGAAACCAAACCCCACTTGCTTATTCCAGAGATTTGCTTAGTGACGCACACACCACACACACCGACGCAGGGCATTTCTATTGTCCCCCTTTGCCAACCTTTGCCAAAGTTGGCGGGGGACCAAAAATCATACTCTTTCAAGGAGTGACTTTAGGGACCATTCTGAAAGGTCCATGCCCGATCGATAATATCCTCATCCCCAGAAAAAGCCCCAATTTTTAACCCGGAAGTGGTCAATATTTTGTAATCAAAGAAAGCTACTATTTTTCTCATTTACCCTGTGAATCTCAGCACACTAGCAGCAGTGATTTTGAAAATATTTGAAATTTGCAGGAATAAGCTTCAAAGTGAAGGATAAGTCTGTAGAAGTCTCATAAGTTAAACCTTTTTTCCAGCTGTAGAAGTAACAGAAAAGGAAGGAAAACGGCAGTGTTCCAGATACAATTCTCTCGCATATCACTTTTTTTTTTTTGTAAACGTATTGTAGTAAGTGTCCGTTCGGACACTAATGACTAAATCTCCGATCCTGTCCTTATTAGGTTGCTTCTGGTCTTATCATTTGCCAGGGTATGTTATGATACCTGTACTTGTTACATACAGCAAAAAATCTGATATTTTGATGATTTTTTTTTTTCGATTTTCTGATTTAGAAATCACTGATGTGTCTTTAAAGCCAAAGGATGTTTGGTTTGGAAGTTATGGATGAAAATGTCACCATTGTTTGGTCGACCAATATTATTTTACACAGTTCTCTATGGGGCTTACAAAATCACGTTTTTTAGCTCTCGCTTCAAAGGGAATTGAAATATCAGCGCGAAACTTTACAGATGGGGTTTTGAGTGAGGCAATCTATTCAGATGAAACGTCATAATCCTTAAATCGTGAAAAATCGGCGGGGGCCACCCCCCTTTAAGTTAAATTGTACTCTTTTAAGAGTGAATTTTTGTTGATGATTACTCTTCGTGTGAATTGGTCCTCTCATAAGAGTGAAGAATTGACAGCCATTCACTCTCAAAAGAGGGAAATTTAACTCCAACAACTCCGTGAAAGAGGGATTTTTCACTCTTTTACATTAGATATTTATAAGCGGTGGTGGATTTTTGTGTAAGAGGAATAGCTACAATTTGTATAATTATTGTATCTGAGCATTGCTATCAATCGATAATTATAGCTTGGCAGGAAAGAAAATCGACAGATTTCTACCTGCTCGTATTGACCATTTCTCTTCTATATTTTATATGAAATTTGTCCTTTGGATACACTTAATCATTGAGTTTTTTTATACCATCTTGATTTTTTGCTTAAATCAAATGATTTCCTGAGCTGTTATTGTACTTTGACACTCTTTTTGACGTCGACTATTTTCAGAGTATTTTTAAAGCAATTTAAAGTTAAATACCAATATTTTATTTTAGATATGAATTATATGTTTTGTAATTTTCTTAAAAGCTTTAATTTTAAGGAGCTCTATCTCACGATGCATTCCCTTATGTAGATGCTGCAGTTTTCAGTTTTTAAAGTAAAAGGCCCACCCGCGTACGGTCGAGTGGCCCAGTCGTTCTTCCCCATGATTTACCATTATAAACCCTTTACATTTTTTTTTTTTTTCAAACTCATTTTTTCATGCTCTACACAGGAAAATGAAAAAACTCTCATAAAATATTAAAGGCCAGTCAGGAGCGTCCAGGGCCCTGTGTCCAAAGTTAGATTAATCTAGTGAATTTAAGAAGCTCTTCTCTTATAAAGTCTCTAACCCTGCTTTAAAAGGAATTTGTAAGTAAAATTAATAAATAGAACCTAGTTATAAAAGGGACTGCGATTTGAAACTTCAGAATCTCATCATACGAACTTCTTTGAATTTTCTTCTGAAAATTTGGCCTAAAACGATTTAATAAGGGCTTCAGAAGAATAACTCCTGTTCAGGTTTCGCTTTTAATCTAAAAGATTATCTTTATAGACACAGGTCCCGGAAGTGTTTTTCATCACAGCGTAATTTTGTCACGTGGTGGCCTACTCTCTAAATGTAAACGAGTGAAAATTTCACTCCCCCAAAGAATGAAACTCTTGTGAAAAACACCCAGTAGAAATGTTAATTTGTACTTAAAAAAGAGCGAACTTCCACTCAAATAGAAGGAAAGTCACTCCAAAAGAGTGGATTTCCAGTTTGTTGGAGGATTAATGGAAGGCAAAACAACAATAAACGAGTGGAAATCCAACATTTTTTGGACGTGATTCTTTTGAGTGGAAATTCGCTCTTTTAAAGCACAAACCACTCATTTTTGAGTGTTTTACAAGCGTTTCGTTTACATTAGAGAGTCTGGAACCCTCGATGTCCAAAAAGTCGAAATCTTGGATTTTCCAACCGAAAATTCAGAGTTTTTGTTCGATAATCCAAGATTTTCAAGAAAAAAAAACAGAATCGGATTACTCCAAGGTTGCCTTGCAGAAGTGGGGCAACCTGAAGCATATCAGACACACCTGTAATTGTGAGACCAAGCAAAAAACAAACCACAGACAATGGAACAACATCTTGGTCTGCCCAATGTTGGCGCAACAATGCACATACAAGAACCTGCAGAATTCCGTGAAGCAGCCAGACATGTACCCACAAACATCTTCTTTCTCACATACAAAACACACCGCCACACTTACCTTGCGGTGTAATGCTTTTGATGGCCTCTGGCCAGGTTGTCCATAGAGGACTGTGAAGCTGCAATTTTCCAACCGCAGTCAGCTGGACTGGTAACCCAAACTTTAGATGTCAGTGGATGTCTAATCCTGCAGATAATCATTTCTTGCCAATGCCTCCTAACTATATGAGCCATAAATAATAAAATAATTTTTTGGCATTAACACATTGTTATATGATTACATTTGAAAAATCACTGGGCTCACTGCACCCAAAGTATATGATCTGAACTTGCTCCCATTTACCACAGGAATCCTTTCTCATGTTCCTATAATAATGGACGTAGAAAGATGTTGCAAACTTAATTGCCTAGGAAAAATTAATACGCCTGTTTCGCGCAAAATACACAAGCGAAACCGTGCTCATTTGCAAACCCACACTTAAACGTCAGTGGACTCTAATCCTGCAGATAATCATTGGCTGCTTGCCAAAGCCAACTGTACTATATATCAGCCAAATAACAAAGAAGTTTTGCATTGACAATTCTCTATTATTCTACATTTTGAAAAATCACTTTAGGGCTACTGCACCCAGTATTGGAGGTGAACCTTCCATTTTACCACAGGAATGTGTTTTCTTCTCAAGTTCTAATAACATGCACGAAGAAAGATAGTGCCAACTTAATTCCTGTGAAAATGATACGCCCGTTCGCAAAAGGCGAACGGGCTCATTGCACCCAAACTATACCCGTCAGTGGAGTCTAGTCCTGCAGATAATCATTGCTTGACAACGCCTACTATATGAGCCAGAAATAATAAAAAAATAAGTTTGCATTGACATATTAGCTATCATGATGACATTGAAAAAAATCACTTTAGGCTCACCCCCCCAAGTATGGGATGCGAACCTTGCCATTTACCACAGGAATGCGCTTGTCAATCTATCATATTAGCCAAGAAAGAGAAAGATAGTGCAATCTTAATTCCTGTGAAAAATTATACGCCCCTTCGCAAAAACAAAAAATGCGAAAAAAACGGGCTCATTTGCACCAAAACTATAGACGTCAGTGGACTCCAATTCTGCCAGATACTCATTTCTGCCAACGCCTACTATATGCAGGGGGAGAATTTGTATCAGCGTGCGAGAATCAGTCTGATTCTAAAAAGAATTTGAGGGAATCATTCATCAATAGGCTACTGTGTTAAATTCTAAGTTATGGAATCAACATTGATTCCCGCAAATCAATTTACGAGAATCTTTGCGAGAATTGAATTCTTGGATTCTCTCGAACTTCTAGCCCCTGATATGAACCAGAACTAATAAAAAAATAATGTTTGCATTAAGGGTAGTGTCAACCATAGTGCTTTACGAGTCTCTATTTTTGGCTTGTAAACTTTGCAAAGATTGATTATGTATGTAAAAGTATACAGTTAGAAAGAAAAATTGGACGATGAACCCGATGATGGCACCAGATTAATGTAAAACTTTCCTATTTTTGAGAAAACATACCAAAAAGGACATCATGATTTGGCCCAAAATTTTCAGACAGCATAACAAAAACCATTTGAATTTTCATGATTCTTAGTTATTTGTTTAGAAACAAGACAAAATGTCTAGGGCCGGTTTTTTCATTTTTTTAAAAATAGAGGCTTACTTTTCGAAATATAAGGAAAAGTCAAAAAAGCTGATTTTTAACTTTCTTTCAAAAATTTGAGTAGATATGGGGAATATCTTTAGTTTTATAAATCGAAAGATGATATGAAAACTGAGAGTAACCGTCCTAGAGATGGGACTGATTGCATAGTATGAAAGTTAAACCTACCTTTTACTTCGGTATCTTTGGAGTTATCTGTCTAAAAATTCTTCGCCGATTTTCGCGAAAAATGTAACATTGAGGAAAATCCGTGTTTGTTTTAGTAAAAAAGTGACTTTTCACGTCATTCAAGCTGTCTCTTTCTCAATAACTTTACTTTTTAACTTCAAAATGAGTATGTTGTGCAAGTGATGATGAAATTGGTGAAAATACATCTTTAGCATTGAATCAACCTCTTTTGTCTCAAATCAGAAGAAATCAGAACGAAATTGACATTTCATCTGTCTAAATTAGCGCTTTTTACATTTTCAATATTATTTTCGTTTTGTTCCAATATGCGTTCGCGCAAAAAGTACATTAAAACACGCGACGCTTCATACGCAGCAAAAATTCACCACGCGACGCGATGTGCGCCCTGACGGCGTGTAATGTGCTTAATTCCGCCCCGGTTAAGACCATGTTGTTTTTGTGGAGTTTGAAACGGTCAAAATACTGTTTTAAATCGGCCAAAACAAAAAATACAACTCCGGATGTCTACATTGGATACTTTGTTGTACGAGTGGAACACAAGGATTTGATGTTTAAAATGCGTTTTGCAAAAATCAGAATTCGTGTTGTTAAAAAACAAAACATAGGGTTGACCATACCCTTAACAGAAGTAAGCTATATGATTACATTTGAAAAAATCACTTTAGGGCTCACCGCACCCAAAGTATAGGGATGTGAACCTTGCCATTTACCACAGGGAATGCGTTTTCTCATGTTATATAATATGACAAGAAGATGGTGCAAACTTCTACGCTTGTTTCGCAAAATACAAAAAATGCGAAACGGGGTCATTGCACCCCAACTATAAACGTAGTGGACTCTAACCTGCAGATAATCATTGCCTGCCAACGTCAACTATATGAGCCAGAATTAATAAAAAAAAAATAAGGTGCATTAACAAATAGTATGATTGACATTGACAAATCACTTTAGGGCTCCACTGCACCCAAAAGTATAGGGATGGAACCTTGCCACTTACCAGGGAAATGATTTTCTCATGTTCATAATATGACAAGAAAGATTGTGCAAACTTAATTCCTGTGAAAAAAATTACACGCATTTCGCAAAAACAAAAATTGCGAAACGGGCTCATTGCACCCAAACTATAACGTCAGGGGTCTCTAATCCTGGATATCATTGCTTGCCAAAGCATACTATATGAGCCAGAAGAAATAATAAAAAATAAGGTTGCAATATAAAATGGTCTTGAATACATTTGAAAAATCACTTACGCTCACTGAACCCAAGTATAGAGCCAGTGCAGTCTAATACTGTAGCTAATCATTTTCTTGCCAAAGCCAGATAGGTAGCAGGAACTAATAAAAAAAATAAGTTTGCTTAACCAATTAGCTATAGGTGTCATTTGGACAAATCACAAATGAAACAAGTCACAATGTAGTGACAGTGCACCGTTTATGTTCAGTTATCAAAATATTAAAAAACACTATCTTAAATGGTCACTACAAAAAAGTTAGATAATTTGTGGGGTACACCACCTAAGACACCGTTCGCAAAATACTTAAAAATGCGAAACGTTTCGTTTCATTTCGTTTCGTGTTCATTTCGCCAAAAAATACAGTAAAGCCCTTTTTTTTTTCTAACACATACTCTATCATGAACTCTCAACAACAAAGGTGAAGTGAGATGAGTCGTTCTTGAAAGGGGAAGGTCCGAGTTATTTAAGTATATATAACTTCTTAATGCAATTGAGTGCGGACAAAACTCTTTATCATTAAGAGGTTTTTAAATAACAATATGTAAGTGTAGTACATTTTCGCTCAAACTGCCAAATCAAACACCATTTGACAGGATCACATTTCCCACCATCAATATTATTAACATGCTTTAAGATTATGAGATTATCGTTCTTAAATGTTTTCGCCGTAAAAAACATAAAACTCACCACAAGACCAGTGCGGTTTGATCGTTTTAAGCATTTATAACACATGATGTATTATTTTTAAATGTCAACAAAATAACTAGGGTGAAGATGAGTCGTTCTTAAAGAGGCGGGAAACACATACTAGGGTGAGATGAGTTATTCTTTTAAAGGGGTGGCCCGAATTTTGAATTGCTCCTTAACGCATTGAATGAACACAGATTCTATCATTTAAATGTCAACCCAAGGGTGAGATTGAGTCGTTCTTAAAGGGGAAGGTCCGATTTAAGGATATAAAACTTTTAACACAATGATGTTTGCATTTTTTTGTCTCTAAAATACATAAAACCAATAAGGGTGAAGAGGGGTCGTTCTTTAAAGATATCCTCTTTACTATTAAAGCCTATTGCTTTAAAGTGAAGAGCACAAAAACAATATATATAAGAGAAAGACAAAAAAGCATCTTGATATTTTGGTAATCACAACGCAATAAACTGCATAAATGAATGAGTGACTCAATCATCGTAACATGTTTTCTACAATAAAATCTGCTCAACACACAAGGGTGAAGATGATCGTTGTTAAAGAGGAGGCCCGACCGATTTAAGGTGTATACAACTGTTGAATCTGGTTGAATTGCCTCTTACCTAAAACCATATCTGTATAGTTTCGCGCCGTTATATTCCAATTTCAATCCGTTTAGATGGAGCTAGAAACGTGATTGTGCGAGGCCTTCATAGGTTCTGTGTTGTAAAAATTATATGGTCAACCAAAATGGGAGTACTTTTTTCGCTCAGAACTTCAAAACCACACATCCTTTAACAGGGACATGAGAAAAACAACCCTGATATTTACATTGTTTTTAAAAAAAACTAAATATTTTCTCAACAAACAAAGGGTGAAGATGAGTGTTCTTTAAAGGGAAAGTTCTGATTTAAGTATATAAAACTTTTAATGCAATTGATGACGAACACCAAAATCTTATCATTTACATCCAAAATCATTACAATAAGTCCATTATAATCCGTTTATCCTCAACTCAATTGACGAAAACAAACTCTAGCCATTAACATGTTTTCTAATAAAATATTTTCTAAACAAACTGGGTGAAGATAATTCGTTTCTGTTAAAGGGGTGGCCAGATTTAAGTATTTATCCTTAACACAATGAACGCACACAGATTCGATCATTTTAACAGGTCACAAAACCAGGGTGAAGGTGAGGCCCGAATTAAGATAATAAATTTTAATTCTTGATTGAATTTTGCCTTCACCCTAAAACCCCATCTGTAAAATCCTTCATGAACGCAATTGAACGAAATGCAAAGCACCTCTATCTGAAACGTCAACAAACAGGGTGAAGTGTGTCGTTCTTTAAGGGGGAAAGCTTGATTTTTAGCTATATGAAAATTTTAAAGTAATTGATGATGAACACAAACTCTTATCATTTAACATTGTTTCTAAATATCATTTATTTCTCTCAACAAAAAAAAATAACGTGTTTTTATACATGTAAGAGCATACTAAAAATATTTCCTCAACCAACTAGGGTGAAGATGCGTCGTTCTTTTTAAATACAATTCTGATACAGTTATCGGTTTTGCAAACGCCAATTAAAACATGTTTTATACGTAAAAAAAACATTTAATTTCGCACAACACCATGCTTTTTGTTCGTTTTAATCATTTCTAAACAATAAGTCAATTATAATCAGTTTATGCTAATGTAAAATTGACGAAATTGAAAACAAACTCTAATCTTAAACAGGTTCTAAATAACCATATTGATACATATTTGTTCTTTAAAGGGGGTGGCCCGAATTAAAGTATTTACCCTTCTTAAAGCAATGAACGAAAACAGACGTTCATTTTTTAACATGTCAACAAAACAATGGTGGAGGATGATTTGTTCTTTAAAGGGGAAGGCAGGCACCGATTTCAGTATATAAATTAATCTTGATTGAAGGTGCTTTCACAATTTTTTTTTTCAAAATGGCAGTACATTCGCTACCAAACTTCCAATCAAAAAATAAGTCAATTCTAAACAGTTAATCCTTCTAACGCAATGACAAAAACGACCAACAAAAACTAGGGTGAAGATGACGTCTTTAAAAGGGGTGGGCCCGATTTAAGTATTTACCTTTGTAACGCAATGAACGAACATAGACCGGACTTTTATCACTTAACATGCAACTAACAAGGGTGAAGATTAGTCGGTCTTTAAAGGGGAAGGTCCGATTTAAGTATTATAAAAATTTATCTAGATTGACTTGCTTTCACCCTAAATTTCTCAAATGGAGTACACTTTCGCTCATCACTTCGAAATCAAACAATAAGTCAATTCCAATCAGTTTATCCTTCTACGCAATTGACGAAAACAAAACTCTAGTCATTTAACATGTTTCTAAAATAACATTTGTTCTCAAAAAAATAGGGTGAAGTTTTCCTTCCAAATGCAACCCCACCCTAAAACACCATCTGTATATTTATATTTTCTTAATCGCAATGAACGAAACATAAGCCCCTATCATTTAACATGTCAACCAAACAAGGTGAAATGAATTGTTCTTTAAAGGGGAAGGCTGATTGATTAAGTATATAAAATTTTAATCTTTCATTGAATTGCTTTACCCCAAATTTTCCAATGGAGTACTACTTTTGCTCACAACTTCGCATCAACCAATAAGTCCAATTCCAATCAGTTATCCTTCTTAACGCAATTGACGAAAACAAAAATCTAGTCTTTGGTCATTTAAACATTGTTTTATAAATACATATTTTCTCAAAAACAACTAGGGTGAAGAGGAGTCGTTCTTTTACATGGGTGGCTCGCGTTTAAGTATCTCCTTCTTAACACAATCACACGACACACAAACTACTATCATTAAACACGTAAACACACTCTATCATTTAGGATGTTTTCTAAATAAACATATTCTCCAATAGGGAGTAATGTTCACTCATAACTTACAAATCAAACAACCATGGACAGTATTCCCTTTCCCACCACCAAAAGTATTTAAATGTTTTAAATAACTACTATAGCAGCATATTTTCTCAACAAACAAGGGTGGGAAAGATTAGTGTTCTTTAGAGGATTTTCCACAGTAAACAACATTAAAACTCCACAACAGAACATACGCTTGTCTTTTTAGCATTACGAATACTCACATCATTTAACATGTCCAAAATACACAAATAGGTGGAAGACTGAGATGATGTCTTTTTAAACGGGGGGTGGCTCGATTTAAGTATATACTTCTCTTGTAACGCAAGGAATGAACCCAGGACTCAATCTATTCAATGTCAACAATCAAGGGTGAAGATGAGTCGTTTTTAAAGGGGAAGGTCCGATATATAACACGTCTTAACCCAAATGATGACGAACACAAACTCTTATCATTTAACATGTTTTCTAAATAACATATTTTCTCAAGTGGGGTACGTTTTTGCTCATAACTTCCACATCAAACACCCTTAACCCTAAGATTTCACACAGGGTACCATCAATATATTTATCATGTTTTTTAAATAACTACTAGTAAACTTTCACTCTTAACGCATTGAGGACGAATTGTTAAATTCAAACTTTAGAATTTAAATGTTTCTAAAGAACATATTTTATCAAACCAAAGAATAACGTGTTTTTACATGAACATTAAGCAAAACTAAATATTTCTAATACACATTTAACATTTAACGTGAGTTTGTAAACGCACTTAAAATGTTTCTAAATACATTTTAAATTCCACAACACCAGCTCTTGATCTTTGAATAATTTTAAACAATAACAGTCATCTAGTCAGTTTATCCATTCTATGCATGTGACCGAAAACAAACGATTCATTTAAACATGTTTCATAAATAAATTATTCGCGTAAGCAAACTAACTATTTCTCAACCAACAAGGTTAAAGTATGTCATTCTTTTATAATACAACTCTTAACATTTAACATGTTGTTGTAGTTAGTTAGTTAGGTCTAAAAACTTTGCGGCGCCGCCGTTGCCAGCGGCTGCAACCCTGAGCTTCAAAATTACACCCAACCCCGATTTCACCAACAGTAAGGCTTCACGGCGCCGCCGCTGCCACTGGCTGCAACCCGAGCTTGAAATGCGATGCAGCCAAATTTGTTGTATTTATTTATAAATTGTGATGCGATCTGGGAAAACCCGCCACATGGTGGGAAATTTATATTTTGAGTTTTTACTATCACTGCAGAGTTTGAAATATTAAGTTTCCATAACTACCTTTTTAAAAAGTGAAGCTTCGCGACGCCGCGGCTGGCAGCAGCTGCAACCCTGAGCTTCGCGGCGCCGGCGCAGCCACGTTTTTTTAAAAAGGTGAAGCTTCACGACGACGCCGCTGCCAGTGGCTGCAGCCCAAAGCTTCGCGGCGGCGCCGCAGCCACGTTTTTAAAAAGGTGAGGCTTCGCGACGCCGCCGCTGCCAGTGGCTGCAACCCAAAGCTTCGCGGCGCCGCCGCAGCCACCTTTTTAAAAAGGTAAAGCTTCGCGACACCGCCGCTGCCAGCGGCTGCAACCCTGAGCTTCGCGGCGCCGCCGCAGCCACGTTTTTTAAAAAGGTGAAGCTTCGTGACGCCGCCGCTGCCAGCGGTTGCAACCCTGAGCTTCAAAATTACAGCCAACGCCAATTTTACCAGCAGTAAGTCTTTACGACGCCGCCGCTGCCACTGGGTGCAGCCCAAAGCTTCGCGGCGCCGCCGCAGCCACCTTTTTTTAAAAAGGTGAAGCTTCGTGACGACGCCGCCGCTGCCAGCGGCTGCAACCCTGAGCTTCAAAATTACACCCAACCCCGATTTCACCAACAGTAAGTCTTTACGACGCCGCCGCTGCCAGTGGCTGCAACCCAGAGCATCGCGGCGCCGCCGCAGCTACGTTTTTTAAAAGGGTGAGGCTTCGCGATGCCGCCGCTGCCACTGGCTGCAACCCAGAGCTTCGCGGGGCCGCCGCAGCCACCTTTTAAAAGTGTGAATCTTTGTGACGACGCCGCAAAAATGGTAGGGTTTCTAAAATGGTACTCCAAAAAAGTATAGGTTTATGCTATCTCGAGTACCTTAAGGAGTTTAAAGCTGAAAACTTTTGTAGGTCAAAGGTTAAATTAGCTTCTACAGGGTCAAATATAAAAAACGCTACAATTTCAGTGGAAATGGGTCTCATATCGTTATAAGTTATTACAATTAAATAAGGAATAGGTTTGGACAATTGCAATGTGAAATTAACAAGTTATGCACCTCAATTAGATACTACCCCTATACCCCTTAGGGGCTGGGGTTAATTTTGGTGTAAACTTGGTAACTATACATTGCACATTGATAGCTCCTTGCATATCCCTAGCTATATCATTTGTCAAATTGTATCGCATTGCTAAAATTGTTCAAAAATAAGAAAGACAATTTGATGCGACCAGGGACAGCTGTGTGGGAGCACCGCAAAATTCTAGTTTCTATCGATCCATGAATAAAAGAATTGATAAGTTATTACAAGTACAAGCAAATACTTAATACATCTTCTAAATTATGTTCCACAGGCTGCAATTCAAACTAAATATTACAGTGGTCAAAGACCATGAAACCAGTGGGCTGGTCAAGCGTATCATGAAAGCCAATAATAGCACATTTTTTCAGAGCGCCCCAATTTTCCAAAAAGTTTGAGGGCAGGGGGGGTAGGACATGCCCAACCTAACAGCAACAGCAAATTCAAAACGGATCAACTCCCGGGTGTGTCCGTTTCAAAGACTTAATGGTAGGAGGGCGCTCTTTACGCATATCCAACGGTTACACACAGACTTGAATTAAAAGACAGGCCTGGTCACGAATATGTAAATCGAAATGACCGTTATGGAAATTACACGAGTTTGCAGCGGGGTTAATCACTAACCCCGCCGGCTTTGAAGTCAATATTTTTTCTTAAATTATCATGAATTACTAAGATCTTTTGAAACAAAGCGTTTAAGAGAGATTTTTTAATTACTGGGGACCGAGACTAGACATAGTTAATGCACGTAGCAGGTCCCAAATTACCGTTGGGAATCCCCAATGCCCCAATAGAGCAGATCGTGTCATACCCCCCATGTTTGAGGGTTTTTCACAGGGCATTGGCAATTGGCTAGTAAAAAATATACCTGTGAATGGTAGAGCTCAAAAATTCTCTGTGTCGCAAAAGACAGGAATTCTGTAATTCGCGATAATTAATAAATATAATCGGAGATCTCCAATAAAATTCAACGGCTGCTGGAAATGGCCTTCCAATATGAAAGAGCCAGGAATAGCGCCATGTACATGGTCTATGCTCATCAATAGTGTTTATTGGTTCAAAGCAAGTCAGTTAGAGGTCATTTTTGAGGTGCATATTTTGATATGGAAAGGACATAAAACTTAGCATTTCAAGCTCTGACGTTAAGTACAGTCTTTGATCCCAATTCTAATTACAAAAAACCTAGCTTATTATGATAAATACGCATTTTTGACGCATTCTCGTTCGCGAAAGTATAGTTTTCTAGACATAGCTTTGATTTTGCTACCCAAAACAAGTAATTTGTGGACTGTTTAAAAATTCACCCTAAGCAAGTACAATGTGAGGCAAAAAAAACTACAGTCAGGAAGAATTGTCTTCAAAGATTAAACATACTTATCTGAATGTTTGTTTTGGTTGTTACAGGTATAAACAGGCTATCAGAAGAAGATTTTTATTTGGTGTCTTTTGGACTTTGGGTCAGAAACTATGTCAATTTTGCGGCGAGACCTGCCAAGTCGTTTGGACGATTTTAGCCATACAATGCGGAGAGACTGACACAAGTATACCATAACACATTTAGCAAAGACAATTCACACATACAATTTCAGATCGTATCGATTTTTGCTCTACAAAAACATATCAGTTGAATAAAACGGTCTATTGTGTAACTAATTATTGAAAAAAAGATCTTCAAACAAATTAAATTACCATTGTTTAATCAATCGAGGTCAAATTATGAAAAGTCACTCCATATTCAAGGTCTCAGTTCATTGAACACAGAGATTTTTGTTTTACATCTTAGGTAATTATTTGCACAAATACAGTATACTCCGCGTCCATACACTAAAGCTGAGTGTCTGTAATAAATTGGGAATTAAAAAACTTAAAAATTCAAACTATAAGCACTGTTTTTCAAGAGGAATTACAAAACCTTCTATGGTTTTTCTTTGGCTCCCAAGTTTCGTTGTAGGTTAAAACCATATAATCTTGCTGAACCAAGTAAACTGTGTGGTCTTACACCAGCTGTCTTGACTTTCTTATTTGGGAAATTGAATATTTTTTTCACTCAGCATTTTCTTTTGTAATCTCCGGGATATTATTTTTATAATCCTTCAATTATTCTCCCACCTTCTTTTGTTTAACAATAATTTGGTGTTAAATGTTTTTACTCAAATCACTGCTGAAGGCCATGTTACTCTGTGTAAACGATGCATCTTTGTTTGGCTCAAAATCGGCCAAACAGGATTTTTACGTTTCTCAGCAAAATAGGCATAACTTTTTCCTCCAAAGTCCAAATGACACCAAATAAATGTTTTCTGAAAGCCTGTTTATCCCTCTTTATAACCAAGGCAAACATTTGAGCAAAAATAGTTCTTAACTATTTTAATTATTTTTTAATATGAATGTAGGTTTTTTTTTACTCACACTGTATTTTATATAATTTTGCTACCCTAAATGAATATGTTTGTAACCATACACTGAACAGGCTATAAGTCTCTTGGGGTACCCTGCCCTGATAAAGGAAATATTCACACATGATTTGGTTAAAGTTTAAATTTGCATACATCACTGCTTTAATGTACTGGGACAAAACTTTGAAAGGATTTCAAAGGACATCGCCAGATAAGAAATGAAGGAGGCCCTCTATAATCATCATAGTTATAGTTCATCATAAATTTTGACTTGGTGTTTTACAACTACTTTATCATGTATGCAAGGTGTTTTTTATCCTCAAAATACACTTGTAACAAGTAACAAGAAACAAGGCGGTTCTCGAACCACAAGTGTCGCCTGGTTGCGCGATCACTTGCTTTATGATGAAGTTTGGAAATGATGATTAGAAAGAGAACAAATGCACTGGAGAACAGTGTTATACAAAATTACAAAGTTTGAAGTAAATTGGGCATAGTGTTTAGCCAGCAGAGCATTTTTAAAAAGTGTAACCGAAATGTATGAAAAATACATCCTGGCCGTTGGACCGCTAGTGTCGTCTGCCATCGCGGTGTGTGAATGGGGTCAAAGGGGACATGAGGTCACCAAGGTGACATAAGGTCACAGGGGTCACATGGGATCACAAAGGTCACATGGGGTCACCAAGGTCACATGGGGTCACCAAGGTCACATGGGGTCACCAAGGTC
>JAMKCH010047343.1:0-12408 GCA_023653785.1 Ophioderma brevispina | reverse complement strand
TAGCCAAACAAATAACAGTAAATTGTCGTACAGTTCTGTTCTGCCGCATAGTACAAGGCTCTACGGCTATGATTTTCGAAGCTTTTCGAGGAAAAAGGAAGCCTATTTTTACTCCGTCCGCACCCTATTTACGAATCGCTCACATTGGGCAGTCCATGTAGACCGATGATCTTACAACGCAGATAGTCACCGAATACCAAAAATACTAGCCTGATTCCAACTATGGCAACCGTTTCTATTATCTTGTTGTTTTCCCCAATTTTCCGGAATTTTGCGATAAGGAACATGAAATATTTCCTTATCTGGGGATCCCACCTTTAGTCGAGTCTTCCTCTAGGTCTTCTTAGTCCGATACGCGTAAGAGCGAGCGCATGTCTTTGAAATAGAACTAGCTTTTCATCACAAACTCGGCAATAACTCACCAAATATGTTTTGCAAGTGTTTTTTATTATATTCATTATTACCAGTATACTTAATTGCCCCGCGCGGGATCGCGGGGCTTTAGATGTTGAATAACTTGACAGACATGGAGTTTTTTCTGTATTGACGCAGGAAGAGCGTTGTTCATACAATTTTTTCATGACATTGAAAATTATGACAGTGCTACAATTACGTAATGGTGTGATTAATATGACATAAATATTATGCAAAAACAAGATAGTTTTTGTGTAATAAACATGACAACCGTGTGGGATAGATTTGTATTTTCAGTGTTTTTACACAAATTTATATGGGATCTGTACACGGTTTCTATTTCCATTGTGTTTGATTGGGTCCAATATCCGCCCAGTTGTGCGAACTTCCAAAAGTGCCTCGGTAAGTCTATATCATTGGCCGATTAAGAAATATGACAATTCGTGGCAGCTGACTCAGTTATGAGGGTCGACTATTGAGGTATACAGTGACATTACCTGAACAAGAATTTAGTGAACTTGAATCAACACTTACGATACCACTATTTATACAGATATCAGTTTTGATTAAAAGTCACCTAACAACAACAACTTTTTGCTTGGAAAATGTTATTTCTCTCAATTCTTGGCTATTTTTGGATGTTTTTAATATTTCTTCTGCCATTTGCGCGGGCATACATTGGTGCCCCCACCAAAATGTTCTTGTTTGAAGGTAGTTTGTGTTAGAATTGCTGTTGGTATTTTCCCGATATCAGTTTAAATGTACATTTTTTACAGTGTAGTAATTGTATATAAATACAAACCTCTGGAACTATATTAAAATTAGAACTTGGTCCCAACAGATTCGAGGTTCAGAAGATGAAAGTAGTATTAACAGTCAGTGATCGAATTTATTAAACGAATAAAAATTCGTTCCTTGGCAATGGGCGCCGCCATGAGACATTATTATCACAGCTAGCTACCAGGTTTATACATACAAATGAATAGGACATCTTTTTTAGAAGTATGAACTATGTTCCCTGACAAATTTTAATTTGCCCCTGTAATATTCTGAATATGCTGTATGTAAGAGATAGAAGATAGAAAATATTAACCGAGGAAATAAATCAATCGAACGGAATTATGTTGTGAATGTTTGTATTAACCTAGGGAGTCTTTTGGAGAGTTAAAACGTCGTGAGTTGTCACTTACAATCAACGCATTTGAAGAATTATATTGGCAAACTCTGTGATTTGCGTGTTGTAGTGATGAGGGAAATGTTTGTATCTTGAAGAGTGGAGTCATTTTGGATTTTTCAATATTGTGATTTGTTACCGTAGAGTATTAGAAGAGGTACGTAAAAAGTGTGAGGGGTGTGATGTGTGTGGTTATGACTGGTGTAATGTTTACTTTTGAATTAGGGCAGGTTGTTCCGAGAGTTTAAATATGGCGAGTTACCAAAGAGTATCATAATTTTTTTTTGTTGCATTCTTCCCAACATTACTTTTCAAATATGAAATAGTCTGTCAATCCAAATACTTCTGTACTGTGAAGGTGACAAATCACCATACCATATATTTATCCCTCTGAACTACCTCCATACAGAATAAAACCTCCTTTTTATTTCTTCCACCGCCTATTCGAAACCACACACAAAACAGAAATGTATTTTTACCAAACACAACTCTTGCAATACTTCTGAATTATCACACATTTAAACCTCTACAAAAAGGCCTCCTTCAATTTTGTAGGGTTTTCAAACATACCCAATACATCAATATAAGTCGCCACATCCCAAACTTTGCCATATCTAAACTCTGACATAATAAGTAACTCACCATATTTGACCTCCCTTAATTACTACCCCCACTTTAAAGTACAAAAACATCCAATCGCAACATTAATATACACGATCAAACTGTGGCCAAACAATACTCTAATCTTCCCACCTCCCTAGATGGTGATACTCACCATATTTCAATGCCTCCAAATTTCCTGTCTGCCTGCAAAGTATGGAAGCACCAGGCCGAAAATGACGAATAAGTTAATTGCGTATTTTTTTTTATTCCGTCTTATCAACTGATTTAAGGCACTACAGTATTGTTGATTTGCTAAATCAGAAATACAAAGTCAAAAATCAGATTTTGCATATATGTAACAAGAACCTACAAGGTATATGGTAAAAAAATAATATAGACGAATCAGAGATGTCGTAACTAGTGTGCGTACGTACACGTACTTACAACCACGTCTTTGAATGGAGAGTTATACTATGAACGCTGCTGTTTTCGTCCTTTTCTGATAAATTTCAGCTGAAAAAATAAAAATTGATAGACTCATCCTCACGTTTCAGCTTTTCCCACAAATTTTAAATATTTAGACTTTTCGGGTAGATCACTGATAGTGTCCTTAGACTGAGCATCAATCTTAAGATTCTTGAGATATTCCTAGAGCATAGAACACATCGTATCCATGTTACAAACATCTACGAAATCTTGTCATTTTGCTTGTGAAGCTATGACAGCATATAGCGGTTTTTCCATTAAATAATGCTCTTAACGTAAGAAACAAGTCCAATCAAGTGTTTTTTTTTGTCTTTGTCTGCACTTGTATTTTGAGGAAAACCAATGACATTATAATAATTAATTAGCTTAAAATAAGATGACATCATTATAATTAAGCTTAAAAATAAAATGATATCACTGATATAAATACTACTTTAGAAAAGCCGTAACATTGCTCAATATAATCCTTTGGAATGGATTTGAGAATCAGCAAGGCATGTTTGCTTACAAAAGTGCAAAATAAAAAAAAAATCTCCAATTTGGGAACTAAATTTAAGATTCCATAACACTTATCTTCCCTTCCGTTCACAGGCGGTCATTTCGGAAGGGACAAAACTATGGCCAAATTAAGGAAACGGTACTGGTGGCCACTTATTCACAAGGACGTCCAAGATTTTCTCAGAAGATGTGAGCGGTGCCAGCGGGTCAATCAAAAAACACGTAATGTTGGGAATTTACTCCATCCTATCCAAGTCCGTACAGCACAACCTTGGTTATCTGTAAGTATATTCCTATAGGCTAACGTAAATTTCATATTTTTAAGTGGATTAGTCATTCTTCTAACTTTATTTCTTTTTGTATTTCTTTTCTTTCTTTTTACTTGTTTTAATTTTTGCCCGTTCGGGCTGTGTAATTGAGATAAAGTTGGGTAATGTGGACCGATATTATAATAATAATAATAATAATTATAATAATAATTATAATAATAATCACAATAATCATCGTCATCGTCATCATCATCATCAATCACATCATCATCAGCATCATCATCTTCATCTTCATCTTCATCATCATCATCTCCATCATCATCTTCTTCATCATCTTAATCTTCATCATCTTCTTAGTAAACAAAACAAAGAAAATACAGCAAAGATATAAACCTAAGGATGCAAATGATCTTTGAGCATAGACTTGAATGAATTGATATTAGCAGCATTCTGAATTGACATTAGCAACAAATTCCACAGATGTGGAGCTGTCACTGAAAGGGCTCTGTCCCCAGCACATTTTCTGGTCCGAGGCACCAAGAGGTTAACACTGCCGTAAGAGCGAGTTCTCATAGAGCCCTGAGAGAGTTCACAACAAGGCAGGATTGTATGTATTGGGGGGAGAGAGCATCTCATATTAATTGAAAGCTTTGGTTTATGGGTAGGTACAAACCGAAAGCTTATTCTTTCATCTCTAACCAAATAAGATATTTTTTTTTGCAAATGGTCCATATTATCCCATGCGTTGGAAATATGGACCACCCCGTTATTTGCCCTAGAAGCGGGGTAATATGGACCTCACTTGGTCTATATTGCCCTGTCCCATAATTTCGACATAGGTATATAGGCCTATAGGATTTCCATATACCCCAGGTCACAAATACAAAGTATCCAGACGTTTTTTAATTAGGTGTAATTTGATACACGTATTGATACATGAGTAGTGTATTAACGTATGTTTCCATGGTAACAACCTCCGAGGCTCAAGAGAAAGTAAGGATATTTTAAAATGTCACTGACAATAGAAAAAAAACGTGTTAATTGACAATTTTAAATTTAAATATTTCTTTCACTTTCAGGGCACTAGCTCCGTTAAAGGAGCATTTTGTCTCCCCGACTTGCCTAAAAAAGGAGATTTTTATATCATTTGAATCGTTAACATTATTAATCCATGTGTACCTAGTCTTCCGTGCATATTCAGTCGTATCTGTAAGAATTTCGCAATTTTGCATTTTCGTAAACTGACAGAAATTATAGCATAGTGGCCTACAGGACCGTGGAAAATAAGCATTTGCTCATAACAGGAAACCGCAAGGTCGGGATCAACTAAAAAGTTGTGGATAAGCTTTTCTCAAGGATATCTAGTGAACAATGAATAAAACAGAAGGTGCTGGAATCACGAAATACACCTTTAATAACCGAATTACAGTAGTTAATGATATTTTTGAAGTAGCAATAGAAGTGACACTCCTACCATCCCTAGTTAAAGGTTATAAGGGGTCCATAATGTCCCGCGGGTCCATATTACCCACATACCTCGATATATTACCCCACATGACCCTGTGGGATGCTTTCAACAAGTTTGGATTAATTATTAATTTTGTTTTATTTATTGTTGGCATTTGCCAAAGAAGATCACTTTAGCAACAAGCCAGGTGATTATTGTGATTAGAACATGACGAATGTACTGACAAACAAAAGTGATTCTTTTTTCAGACTTCTTTTACCATGTTTACCATTTGAAGAGACTGGCACATTAAAAAAATAGTGCGCCCTCAAGATTTATCAAAATTTATATTTTTGCATGGTTGTAAGGGTTCTATATACATTAGACCTCACCTGACCAAATGAGTAAACAGAACGATTTTATAATAAAATGAATTAGGCCACATTTATTCAGCAGACGACAGAAATGGCGTTTAATACAAGAAAACACACACCGGGGTTGATTCCCACGGCATGCACCCTGCCTGACAAGTCTGTGAAATGTATGATTTTAATATCAATGAGTACGAGTCTATGGCATTCATGTATTAGACACATTAGTAAAGTTACGGCAAACTTTAAGTTAGCCTACAAATTACCTGAATGCCGTTACACACTTATATTAATGTCCCTACCTGTTTTGGGGTATGTTATTTTTATGTGTAAAATATCTTTATTCTTCCAATGATCTAGACTATTATTTGCGAGCAAATTGAAGAAATTTCATATTTTGTGAACATTATGTGCCAGTGCCAGCTCCCGGGTGCCGCATTAACAAACACATATGAAATCAAACAAAGGTAGCTCGATCAAAAGGTTATTATTTTTATTGATATTGGTAATGACTGATTTTGTTAATTCAAAGAGAAGAGCCTACAAATACAAAGTGAATGAAATGTATATATTAAAAATGACTTTTCAGATAGGAATTGATCTCATCGGACCCCTGCAAGTTACACCACGTGGAAACAAATACATATGCACCACTACGTGTTATTACACGAAAATAGCACAGGCTAAGCCATTGACATCCAAGAGTGCGGTTGGCGTTGCCCGAGTTCTGTACGACCTGTTTATGGTGTAAGTTTTTTGACATTGGTATCAAGCAATGAAATGGTTATACACCACTAACTAATTTATACACGGTAGTCAAGGGAAATTTGAGAATGTTTCTTTCACATTTAGAACTCACAGAGGAAATTCAACAATATTACACCAAAGTACAAGCTAAAATTACCAAATAAGCAAATTTTCAACATAATGGTGGCAGTACAATTTTTAGTTACGAATCGCCAAACTCGCAGCATGTCACACCGCCCAGCACAAGATGTTCTATACACTAAAAAATTACAGTGCAATTTACAGTAAAATACTGTAAAAAACTTACAGTATATGACTGCAATTTGGAAATACAGCAAAATACTCTAAATTTTCTTTTCAATTTCCAGGCCTATAATGACCAATTTAAAGTGGAGCCTTTATTCGAATTATAATATCATCACCATTATATACACATGAATTTCAACGTATACGTTACGTCACTACATTGACAGGAAAAAATACGGTAAATTTTGCAGGAAAATACTGGCAGCATTCTGCCAACAAAATCCCGTAAAATTAGCAGCTTTACAGGTTTTCATTCAATTTACTGTAATTTTACAATTTTTTGATGTAATATATTTTACAACAACTTAAATTTTACAGTATATATATATGCAAACGTAAAATGTGTTGTAAGACCTACAAAGTAACGTTCGTCGTGCTTTTGTTTTTTCTCCACAATCTCTATAATAATTCAACCATGTTTTGATTAAATTAATTTTTATAGTATCCTGTAAATTTTTACGGTTATTTTTGGCAGAATTCCTGCCAGGATTTTTCTGTAAATACAGTTTTTTTAAAACAGTGTATGCTGCGGCTAGTAGTGGGAAAATTGATGTGAAATCGATCGCGGAGTTAATTGCCCACTAAATTTACTGTCCAAATGCACTTAGCGTGAGAAACATCTTAGTCTACCATGTTTATCATAAATTCCATCACTGTCTTAATATAACTAGTGCATTTTCTAGTATTTTACAGATGCCATGCAAGAAAGTCATGCACACAAGATTTTGTCTTACGGCAGACGGGCAGCAGTTTACTGGTGTATACACCAAATGGATCAGTGAACTGCGGTAACTTTTGATTGCAATCATGCCTCCAAATTCAATGATCACAATTCTCTATATTTACTATCAGAAATTTTTCCTTTCGATGTTAGTAATGTACTCGTATGTTTTCTCAATCTGTGACTTTTAATACTCATAATATTGCTTTGCAGCTTTAGGATTATCCGAAGAAACTGTTATCCGACCAAGGGAGAGAGTTTAATAACTCGGTGGTTGAATAGATCACTAATATTGTACAAATAAGTCACAGGAGGACATCGGCATACGATCCGCAATGCAATGGGCTCACTGGTGAGTGAAAACTATCATGCAACCTTTACCTATCTTTCTCGTAATGTACACTTATCAAAGCAAGATTTAAGGTAGAAAGGTGCATTTGGATAGATCTTTTGACTAAGGCAAAATTCAATATCAAATATCAAAAGTATGGGCCAGACTTACTTAGATTTGCTACCTTTGCCATGACAACTATGTCGAGCATGTTAATTTGCATAAATATGTATTTTTGGAAATACAGAAGTAGATACCCTCGATATGTGATTAAAGGTGGTTGTTCCGATTTTTGATACTTGTACACACTGACCATCAAGTACCGTGGGGAACAAACTTGCGGTTTTGATGCTAGACGAGATAATGCAACGCCCTATTCACTACTGTGCTAATATTATACAAATATTGAATGCCTGTGAGTGCAATAGTAAAAAATATATCACAAGGACGAATTTTGGATTTTCCATTTAACGAGCCGCAGGCGAGTGGAATGGAACATCCAAAATTTGTCCAAGTGATACATTTTTACTATTGCACGAATATAGGCAGTCAAAATTTGTTTTATATAACGATTTCACATATATTCTTACCACAGTGCAATAGTACAGTGCAATGGTAAAAACTATTGCATGGCTAAAATCGCGCGAGAGTTATATAATAATGGTTAACCACTAAAACGGCAGATTTTTATCGGTATCTTGAGAAAGAAATGGATTTGGAAGCTGAAATGTCAGGGTGACAAAAATACGGCCTTTCATCTGCTATCAAAATTGATACTACTTCCGGGTAAATCGGGGGGGGGGGGTCCCAAAGACGATCGGAATAAGCACCTTTAATACATCAAATTAAAGCTCTTGGGATACTCAAAAGGCCCAGACGTATAAAGCATTTCTTTATTAACACTTTCTACGCTGGGCATTTCTGTGTAAGTTATAACAAATAAGTCAGTGGCATTTGAGATGGCTTCCCAATATTTGCATGTCATTTGGGATGCCATCTAAAAAGAAACAACACTATAGGGCTTGTTTGGACTCATTTAAATGCATTTTTCACGCTGATTCTGAATATGCCCATAAACATAATTTTGAAATGTTTATAAAAAAAAATGACAAAATTTCATCTTTGAGCGAGTATAGGCCTACTAGCCTGTCGCATGTAAGAAATAACATTGAAATGCGGAAATTTGTTAAAATGTCAGTAATTGACTAATTAAAGACACCATCAGTGATTTGCTAAATCAGAAAATAAAAAAAATCATCAAAAATCAGATTTTTGCATGTATGTAACAAGTACATGTATCCTAACATACCCTGCAAATGATAAGACCAGAAGCAACCTAATAAGGACAGAATCGGAAATTTTAGTCATTACTGTCCGTTCGGACACTTACTACAACACGTAATTGAATGGAGATTCGTATCTTGGAACACTGCCGTTTTCTGCCTTTTCTGTCAATTCTTCAGTTGGAAAAGGTAACTTATGAGAATGCTACAGACTTATCCTTCACTTTGAAGCTATTCCTGCAAATTTCAAATAGTTTTCAAATCACTGATAGTGTCTTTAATATGCGCATAGCTAATGTCAACTTTGGAAAAATGCTCTTTTAGGTTTGGGTCATACATCAACTTAAGTACTATCTACATGGCAAATTTGGTGGTTTGAAGTAAGTTCACATATGTAAATCTTGTTTTTCCGTTTGCAAAATGGCCAAAATATTTTAAAGGGGCATTTCGTGATCCACAGCCTCGTACCCCGACTTACCTAAAAGATGTTGAGATTTTTATAGCATCTGAACCGTTATCCTTAGTAATCCACGTGTGCTCAATCTTACGTGCAAATTCGGTCGCATCTGTAAGAAATTCGCAATTTTGTATTTTCTGTCCATAAACGAACAGAAATTACAGCACAGTAGCCTTTGGGACCGTGGGAAACGAGCAATTGCTTATAACACAAAACCGCAAGATCGGGATCAGCTCAAATTTTGAAAATAAGCTTTTCTCAAGGATATCTAGCGATTAATGAAAAACAGAAGGTGCTGAAATCACGAAATGCACCTTTAAACGGAGAAATCGCACTTAAAAGTATAGAAACACTATTTTTAATTTTACAATATTTTTAAGGATCATAAAATAAACTTAATTTTAGCAATAATTATCAATTAAATCTACGGAAAAACTGCTGATTTGAGATAACAATTTTAGTTGCAATTTATTAAATAGTGTCCCTTGTAAAACAATACAGTACACAAGAATTAATTTGTTATGTATTTGATTGTTTTTCAATGGGCGAAATCAATAAAATGGCACTAATTGCTTCCGATCACCAACTTTAACCTTGTGTAACTTATGAACACTGACTCGGATTTTTTTCAAACAAAAAGCAAATGGAATGTGAAATTAAACTTTCTCATAGATACTATTAAAAAACCGTAAATTTTATCCTTTTTAATGCCGCTTTCCACCTCAAATACATAAATCTTTAAATCACCACTGAAAATTATAATTTGTGTATTAAAATTATTTAACATGATTGAAATTTAGGAGCCTAAACGCGTCCAAATCTGTTATGTGAAGAGGAAGAAAGTTCCAATGAACATCGGTAAACATTTCCTTACAGGAATGACATCACTAAATAACTCCCCATAGACTTGTGTACAAATTGCACAGTTCCCCCAAACCCACAGAAATTATACAAAAATGGCACAGACAAAATCTTTACCACCAAAATGGTTTGTTACTAGTCCACACATTATGATTAATTTCAAATTTCATTTAAAGACACAACTTATCAACATTTTGGGACTCCTCATTTTGGCGATTTCCCCTTTAACATAATGTTTTTTATTTTGTCAGAGCGATACAACCAAACACTCGAGAAACAACTGTTAAAACTACAAAATGAAGAAAAAGACAATTGGGATGAACTTTTATGCGAGTGTGTGTTTGCCTACAACACTTCTAAACATGCATCGACTGGCTATTCGCCATTCTGTCTAATGTTTGGACGGTAAGCATCAATGCCATTGTAGGAGTATAATAAGTGTAGTACATGATCGCCCATTGTTACAGACAAACCATGGAATTATGTGATTAAATACTTAGTACACACATTTTATTTCATCCACCTCTATAAATATATTTTGGATTTATGGATTTTTAATGTATTTGTAAAATAAAATACAAAACAATTGAATGTTCAGAAAGGAGTAACTTTTTACACCCAGTTGAGGTGCACAACTAAGTTATGGAGTGGATACAGGTGCCGCAACATTTTTTGATTAAATTTTTAACCAATTTTGCTTCATTTTCACAACGGAATAAAGAAAATAAATACAAGCTTGTCATTAAAATGTAATAAAAATAGTATACGGCATTTTAGGGAAATAAGTTTGATAATGAAATTCATCATATCACTTGTTGACTGTACTGAATGACTTGAAGACTCATCGGGAGGTCGGTAGTAAGATTCTTTGTGACTTACACACATCAACCATTTAGATGCCACATACAAACCGCCAAAACATCCTCAACATAGATATTCCATATTAAATGGCAAGTCTGCATAAAAGAAATAATACTTTGCAATCGTGTTGTTTTCACGAACAGAGAACCTATAATTCCCGAGGATGTAGAGGAGAGTCAAACAGAAAGTGACACAGTTGGGAAGAAGAAATGGAACCTCAACGGGAGTAGGAATATCAAACAGAGTGACAGGATTCGAACATAAGTAGGGAAGAAGGCTCTTGACACTTACACAAAGCACAAGTCAGACAGAATAAGACTTTGACAAGCGTCGAGTGCAGCAACAGGTAGCGGATCAAGGGAATTTTTGATTTGCTCAACGAATGCTTGACATAGAGCAGGAGCAAAATCTCAGAGGTCCTCACTTTAAGAATTGTGCATTGTTCGCCTATACTGCTAAGTTTTTGACACCCTTTGTAGTTTATAATGGACCCGCTATCATCAATGCAAGGCAGTTAGTGGTCTCATAATGGGGTCACTTTTTCAATAGAGGCCATTTAAGGTTACACAGGGTCAAACTTTTAACTACTCATAAATGTTCAAACATTTTCCATATTGCCAGTCTAGTCATAAGAATTCAAAAATTGTATAGTTTTTGTACCACTTACGACTCTTGGTTTTGGAGTTAGAGCGTAAAAATGACTAAAGGGGACCAAACGTCAATCTCAATTTGTAAACAGGGGTCAATATTGAAAGTTACTCTGATTGTATTAACACTTGCAAATTATTGCCTGATTAAAAGGACTCCCAAACGTATAGTTTTGTTTATGTTTAATGTTTACGCTTACCGCAGAACAAAAATCAAGACTGCATGTCAATTTTATTATTTGCCGCCCCATCACCTATTTTGCCTGCATCACGTGCGCAGGGCCTGTCCAGTAAGTCCGAATTCTTCCCCGTGACATGGGGATGGCGGTGTCGGAAGTGTCCGTCGTAGAAGCGTCTTCGTTTTAAATCGAAAATACCCAATCAAATAAACATTGGTTCATAAAATTGTGCATTTCGTAGACTGTGATAATCTAGTTATATTACATCGCCCAGAAGGGTTTGATCAAGCGAACGATATCCCCTCGCATCGACCCCATTTTTACTTTTTTTTTACTCCTGGTTACCTAAGGAATAATCTCAGCTATATTATATTAGATTTATAGCGTTTAACATTCGAGTCCCCAATTAACTTTACCCCCCCCAGGCCACACGCAGCCGCGGGCCTGTTGCAGACATTCCTATTTGTCCAAGTTATTTTTTTTCTGAATTTTTCCCCCGTGTTCGATAGTTGGTACCTCGTTCGTTTAATCAAAACCTTCAGGGCGGATGGTCTATTATATTCATACACATTACTATTACTAAAGACGTGAATGTAAGTTCTTTTCTAATAATGCGTGAAAAATATATCGAATATCCTGCTGTATGTGCTACGTTGTTTTATATCGGTTGAATTTTTTGGTACATCAGATTAGACAATTATCCAAACAATATTGACGTGACAGACCTCATTTCTTAAAACCAGATATTTGCAT
>JAMKCH010047342.1:0-10119 GCA_023653785.1 Ophioderma brevispina | reverse complement strand
TTTTCGTGCTTGTGTTATGGTCCATAGTGCTTTTGTTTTTACACAAATTTCTGATTTTTGCACCATTTTAAACATCAACCTGTGTTCTATCATTACTAACAAAGGTTATACACTGCATACAATCCTGAGTTGTATTTTTTTGCCAATTTAAAACAGCTATTTGACCATTTAAAGTCACAAAAACCACATGGTCTTAACGGCGGGAATTTAAGCACATTGCACGCCGTCAGGTGCAAGGCGCAGCATCGCGTCGCGTGGTGAATTTTTGCTGCGTAATGAAGCGTGCGCGTGTTTTAATGTACTTTTGCGCGAACGCATCTTGGAAAAACTAAAAATAAAATTTGAAAATGTAAACAAAGCGCTATTTAGACCAGATGAAATTTCAATTTCTTCTGATTTCTGGAGTTGAAGACAAAAGAGGTTTGATTCAATAGTGCATAAAGATGTATTTTCATCACTTGCTCAACATACTCAATTTTGAAGTTAAAAGGTAAAGTTATTTAAGAAAGAGACAGCTTTGAATGGTGTGAAAAGTCACTTTTTTTACTAAAACATGGATTTTCTCAATGTTCAATTTTCGCAAAATTTGGCAAATTTTCAGACAAGATAACTCCAAAAATACCGAAGTAAAAGGTAAGGTTTAACTTTCCTACGATAGCAATTGGTCTTCTCTAGGGACGGTTTTCTCATTTTTTCATTTTTCGATTTCTAACTAAAGATATTCTCCAATATATACTCAAATTTTGGAAAAGGTAAAAATCACACTTTTTTGACGTTTTTCCTTATATTTCGTAAAGTAAGCTCTATTTTTTAAAAATGAAATAACCGTCCCTAGACAAATTTGTCTTGTTTCTAAAAAATAACATAAGAAATCATGAACATTCAAATTGTTTTTGTTATGTTGTCTGAAAATTTTGGGGCAAAATCATGTTTTTTTTAGTATTTTTCTCAAAATACGGAAAGTTTTACATTAATTTGATGCCATCATCAGGTTCAACGTCCAATTTTCTTTCTAGAAATGTATACTTTTACATACAATAATCAAATATTTGCAAAGTTACAAACCAAAATAGATACTCGGAAACTCAAGGTTAACACTGCCCTTAAAGTGACAGGAGGAGATTTCTTGAGGATACAAATTTCTCTCAATTTTCACTGGATCGGTCGTAGACCACCTACCGAGAACGTTTCGAAGGTTTATTGAACAAACAAGTACAAAAGAAAACCGCAAACCTTGTTTTGAACTTGCCTGCTATCGCAATCGTCCCCACAGAAAACCATGCTTTGACTTTCTGTCGTGCACGACAGAAAGTACTAAATCATCATCTTATTATTATATAAAGACGGCGTATTCGGCTAATTCACTTCAGGTGTGATCTAATAAATTGGTAAGCATTCCAAATATGCAAAAAACCAGGATTCAACAAAAATTGGGGGCGCTTCTTTCTGGAAATCTCCTCATGTCTCTTTAACATTTAGCATGGAGCTGAAAATTCTTCACCTAACCCTCTTCACCATGCACCCCAAAATAAATCCTACCTACACCATTTCCAAATTTAAGAAACCATATTACCAAATGCAATGCCATAAATAAGCTGGTGATATTAATACGTTTTATGGTAGGCCTAACTTTCAGTTCCTAGATTAAACATTTATCAGTTTTTACCTCAATTTGGTTTAAACGAATCACATTTACCTTCTTTTTGTTATTTATCAAGCTAAAAAGTACAATCTTACATAACTCTCGCTCCATAATAGGCGTTCCTTTAATAAGATTATCATCGTGTCTCTTTAAGGTCACAAAACCTTGTTCTAATTTCTCTACCAGACACCACACCACTTCTAAATCACTAATTCAGTCTGCAAATGATGTGTATTCAGCAATACAAGCATAGTGGCTGAGCATGCACATAACATACATACATACTGAACTTGAGGTGGCATGAACTTGAAGTCATGTGTACAGCGCAGTCTCTCGGCTAATGTTTTAAGTATATTTTAGTTTTCTAATATCACTGTTTTATTACTCAATTTATAATTGACCATTAAAATATGCACCCCGGATCGTACCAAAATACCTGGACCATAGACTGACCTGCATTCCCTAAACTGGAGCTTCCCGCAAATAAGGAAAAATAAGTTACCTGGCTCGGCCCGATTCGGGGCGGGACAGGTTCAGGGGGATCCTGTCGGTCAGGAGCGCCCGCTCGTCTCTTGTTTCACATGCAAACATTTCAAATAAAAACATCGGATTACATATTTTAAGATAAATCAATTCAGAAGTTTGAATAGTAGAAGCATAAATGTGTTCCCAAGGGATGAAAGCCCTGGAGATGTCCCCCACATACCAAGGGCAATATGCAGAACATACTTAATTTTGCAATAGCTATTAGCTGTGTAAAAACTCATGACACTACTCTACCTCTGTTTAAAGATTTTCTGCACAAGGGTGAAATAAGGAACCCTTTGAATAAACTTTGTTTCCTCTTCCGCCCTCTCTGCTGGTATATTGGTAGCGACATCATATGAACTATGTTTCTCACTTGTGCTTGTGTATTGTTCACTGTACACAGACTCTGTGAAATAAAAATAAAAAAGACTAGTAAAAGAAGGCATACAGATTATCACTTTGGTTACCTCTAGACCCCTCCACTACAAAAGACTACAGAACTGCATGGGATCACATGATCTATAAAAGCTGCTGGCAGTTTCAGAGTGTCATGCCATTTGCCGCTTTGATATGATATTTTGCTCACTCTGATTTCACAGAAATATACCGCTGTTCAAAAGTATTTGCACACATATAGCTTTCAAAGTACTATATTAGAAGTAAAATATTAATGTTTCTACGGGTAATTATTCATTATCACCTCTCAACTTTGAGATTTTATTAAGTCCTTTCAAAATCTTGAACATATTGATTTCCTCATGAATAAATAATTAATGAGCTCATTATCGCCGACGACATGCTATGGGAAATTCACTCTTGTTGGAAATGGGCTTTGTGAAAGGAAAAACACATGCGCATTGAACTTGGAAATCCTCAGAAGGATCCATATTCGTTTAAATCTGTCTGTGTTTTTACATCACACTTTGCATTTTGCTGATATTTGTGAGGTTTTCATGATATGGTTTGACTATGGGAATTGTTCCAATACAGTCAAGAACCAGTGAAACATTGCTTGGATCCACACTCGACAGGTAGTATGGGTATGTGCCACCTATAAGACCCTCATTTAAAGGCTCTTTTTCGGTTCCAGTGACAACCCCCCCATTTTAAGACCATTTCAGTTTCACAGACCCTACTTCTCATGTTAAAAGCCATATCGACCAAATTTTCTTTGAAAACACCTCAAAAAGTAGCTGAAAATTGAGGGAAATTGCAGCTTATTTTCTAAAATTTTCGGAAACCTAGTTCCGGAGACCCCATTTTTTGGGCCTCAATTCAGCTCCAGAGCCTCAACTTTTGAAATTTGGGAGGCACATTTATGGGGGAAGTACAAGCGTGACATATGAGCCATGCAAATTGAGTAGTTCTTGTGCTAAGATTATGTTTAAAATATGACACAGCTAGGGCAGCTTCGTTAGTATTGAAACAATGAGATCCAAAAATGGCAGGTAAGACCGGAGACTATGAACTTGTAAATTGAAGTTTAAATATCCAAACAAGAAGACAAAAGCAAACGAAGAATGCTGTCTTGCCAGTATTACCAAATAGCTCGTCCCTGACCAGTTTGAGGACTTGTTGGTACACGCCCAGCTGTGGTAGCACCTCGTCAAACACCTGGAATATAGCTAGAGCCCGGTCTTCTGATAAGCCCTGGGATTCCTTCTGCTGAATCTCAAGGAGACGCACCCTGAAATTGGTAGCTGCAGAAAAATGGAAATAGATGGCATTTCATGAACCATAGTGTCCTAGCTTGTCGTCCAACTTACCACAAGAAAGATATATGAAATGGCTACATGACAATCCTATGGGTAGCTAGGTATTTACATGTAAATGTGCATGCTGCCTATGGATTCAATCTTTCCTACAGGAATTTTTAGTTTGAAGTTTCTGCACATTTAATTAAGAAAGCAACAAAAATGGCCTAAGACACACATTCCACATTCACACTATGTACAGGTAATGCACACAGCAAATAATAATTTACGGAGGAGTCTGGTCCAAACGCTAAGGAGATGGGCACTCTGCACACGAGCTTTCTCAGCACGACACTTTACCTTTTACAGAATATGTACAGATTGTGTACAGGTCAATCTGGTTGATTATGGTTAATCCTAACACCTCCAAATTTACGATCTGTGTTCAGCAACTGTGGTATTTTGTCGAAATCAGTGATCCCTGATTTAATTAAGCTAATTACAAAATTTCTTCTCTTGTGACACAAATTAAAGTTAAAAATGTCACTGCACATACCAGAGAGTTGGTTCCAAAACACTTGTTTCCATGGTTATTATTCACAATTCCTTTGGTCAGGATACTTCTGGTATGAAATAGATTTAGCTTATATCTTGGTACCTGCAAAATGGAAAGAAATTAAAGCATGCTAAAGATAGGAAATTATACTCTTTCAAAGTACCTTAAAGGGGGACTCAGAGATTACAAATAGAATGGTTTTTGTATTATATGAAAAATAACGACTAAATTTGGAATGTGCACGAGAGATTTTGAGGTACCAAAATTGTGTCATAATATAATTTCAAATAGAGTAGATGCCCATAGATTTCTTACCTTGTATTATTGCCACAGAAGTCGTAAAGGTAACAGGAAATGCAAATAGAATTGATACTGCGTTGATGCAAGTCTACGAATTGGAGGGGGCTGGAAAGCATTCAATATTGGGAATTGGGTTGGTGATGAATCAATTGGGGTTGTGCTATTGATTTTGAGAGAGTAATAGAAAAATTCAGGTGACTGGTGTAATCTATTCATGACACTGACTACAATCAATAGTTGCACCAATGATGTCATGGTAGTGTTTATTCTTTTTCTGGCCATGTTTATTGGTAAGGGAATGTCCAATTACATAAAAGATTTGGAGGAGGCATGCCAATTCCTGGGACCTTTAAAGGAGATGATTTTGATTTGCTTTATAGAGTTAGTAGTAGTAGTAGTAGTGTGTAAAACATATTATCAGGGTTACTCAGTTAGTGTACATTACTGGTCGCCCATGGGACCCTGACAATAAATTAAGAACAATTAAATAGAATGTACAGTTTAACATTATTATAGCTACATAAAATGCAATTGCAAGGAAATATATATATATTATATCACTATATTACGCTAGGGCGAAATTTTCTATTCATAATCATAGAGTTTGACGTTAGGCGAATTTTTTTTTTCCCTTACGTTATCCTTGTTTGCGATTCATCCGCAAAGAAATGAATATTTTATGTAAATGAGAGATAATCTCACTAGCTAACAAAAAACTATGACAGATAATTAATTAGCAAAACATTAATGGACAAATGATTCAGAACAAATAGTGGTTTTGAATTTTGACATGTTCATAACGTGGTACCGGTCGGAAAATGTTTCGCGTTGAATTCTATCGGCCGTCAACAACTATGTTTTGTCGCGAAAATGAATATCATTGGCCACTTCATTGCATCTGGGCCGTCTTACCGGAAATGACGCGATGTTTTCTCGTTGCATTGGGCCGTCTTTACGAAAAGATGCGAGTTCCTCCGTTGCATTTGGGCCGTCTTTACGGGAAAATGACGCGATGTTCCTCTTGCATTTGGCCATTCATTCACTGAGAAAAATGATTGGATGCTTTTCACTGCATTGCGGACGGTGTGCCCGCAGCAGGCGCAATGCTTCTCATCAGGAGGGTGACACTGTGTACAAATGCCCATAGGCAATTTTGATTCGAGTGGTGATAGCGCCAACATTTTTCGATAAGCCTATTTTTTAATTAGCATAAACATATTCATGACGTAAACCGGAGCGACGTAGCATAATAGCGCCACGCACGAACTAGGATGTAGCGTAATAGCGCCACTCCGACTGGCGAACTATAAGCTACAAACGATTTCATGCAGATCAGTGGGCAGTAGCATCCATTATTTTTAATTTCTTATTTATTTTTTATTATTTTACCTGTTTTGATTCATTCGCAAGCGATGTTTTCTCGTTGGAATCTGGGACGTCTTTACGGTAAATGGCGCGAGGTTTTTCGTTGCCTTCTGGCCGTCTTTCGGGAAAGGGAAAATGACGCGATGGTTTTCGTTGCATCTGGGCCGTCTTCCGGAAAATGACGCGATGTTTTCGGTTGCATCTGGGCCGTTATTTGACTTTAAACGGCTACCGTATTCCTGTGCCGGGGGAAAAACGGCCGAGATGCAACGAGGGGGGTGAAACGCAAACTTTGGCTCTCATTGCATCTGGGCCGTTTAAAAAAAAATGATTGCCTTTCGTTGCATTTGGGGCCGTCGGTCGTCAAAACACCCGGTCCGTGTTCGGGTTAAAGGAAGAGTTCTGCATATGTCAGAAGGTAGAGCATTCCACTCTGTAAGCACACCTCTAGATGGAAAGTACGTTTGCAGGCTCGCGTTCGTTGCGTGCAATCCCAAAAATCACACAAGTGGAAGATCCTCTTTAAACATTAGTTTCATCATCCAGGTTGATCAGGCCTGGAATTCCTCTTGGGGACTTGTAGACCTGAGTCCATCTATGCTGGGCTAATGGTTTTGGTGGCTGTCCACAATCGCAGTTTGGTGAGAGATCTACTCCGATCTTGGGAGGAAGTTCTTTTGTACGACCAACGCCATTTCTAAGGTCTGTTGAGGTTGACCCTATGCTTTCCCTTCAAGGTCCAGCCTTTTGGGCTTGCGAGATGGTCTGTCCACAAACTGCTTTTAGGTTCAAAGTTAGAAGGATGACCAATTGCTCATACCATCTTGTCATTGATCCAGGATGACGGATGGGATCTGTGACTGCAGTGTCATGGTTGGGTTAAAAGTGATCGGAATTTCCTGGATCCTCAAAGGGTGTTTGTTGGAGGGATTAGGTTAGGCTACCGTTCAATTCACATTCTTTTCTTGGCGAGCTTGATCGTCTGAAGGTTCCTCCTAGGTTTGCAGGAGCTATGTGCCACGAAAAAACAGCTTGGGAAGATATTCTACAGGCGTCGCCCAAAGGCAAAACCACTACAAGTCCTCATTGGCAATCATTCAGAAAGACATCAATCTTGTGTGAAATGTACACTGTGACTTCCATACTGGTGCAGCGTTTTCAGCAGTGGAGTGATGCCAGGACAACAGTTGATGTATTTAAGGGTCAAAAGATGCAACCCCATCTCCCGTTCCCCCTGCGAGCCTTCGAGGATGTTGACCCGAGACTTGCGTCTTGCAGCAACTGCCTTGTGTGTTGATTGGAAATTGTAAGGCTGGGGCGGTCCATTTGACGCCAAGGTACTTCGGTGTTGGGTCCATTGACAGTTTCTTCTCCATCTAGAGTGATGTTTAGAGAGTTCTCTTTTTTTGCGCATCTATTTGCAAGTGGAAAACAAGAGTGACGGTCTTGTGGGTTTGCTGAGTTTCAAGTGCCCCCCCCATCGGTGGAAGAATTTGCTACAGTATTAGGGAGTCTTTCTGGCAACAACTGTTTCTAGGACTCAAAGGAAGCAGAGTTATGCCAAGTGCCGTTTCGTCTGCGTATGAGTACTGCGAACAATCTCCCCCTGGCACACCTGAGACGTAGATGTTGAAGAGACCGGGTGCCAGGACAGAACCTTGTGGGACACCAATTCCGAAGTTTGCGCTTTCTAACTGCGTTTGCCCATTTGGAGTCTCTAGGACTAAAGATCCTTCTGGATGAGCAGCATAAAATGAACCTTGACAATCTTTGGACATCAGAAGATTTTGATTAGCTTGAGGTAGAGACCGCTCGATCCAGACTGTCATCGTACGCAGCAATGTTAGTGAGGTCAATGAAGACTGCTCCCAACTTTCTGCTTCTTTTTCTTGAGCTGTTCTCGTGTCATTACTAGTCTGCTAATCGTGACAGTTTTGTGATTTAAACCTCTTTCGAAATCCAGCTTGGTGCGGGGACATTTGCCTCGGACCGTATCAATCATTTGATCTGCCGAGTATCAGTCTCTCAAGCAGCTTATAGATGATGAGATAGTAGTCGAAAATTGGTCCCTTGTAACTTTAAAAAAACCTTTGGGGTCCTTTTGCTGGTTCTGGCTCAGTATTGCAAATGACCTTTGAAGTCCTTCCATCTGGAGGGAATAGTTGACCTTCCCCGCAAGTATAAAGGAGATTGAGCCATCGCACAGCTTTGGGTGCCATATTCTTCAAAGAATATCTGTATTGTGTTGATTGCCAGGAGCTTTCCATTCTTGAGAACTTTAAATTTGCTCGGTGATCTCATCGTAGGTGAATGGTTGGGACCTGGGGCCTTGACGGGGAGAGGTTTGTAGGAGCTGTTAAATCTCTGCATTAACAGCCACGAGAGTGGGCTTTCGCCTGTGGAGTTGGTCTTGGCCACTTTCCATTGTTTGACAAGTACTGAAGCGATTGAGTTTGGCAGAGACAGGACCAAACTGCTTAGCTGGAACAGCTGCGGCCCGGTGATCTTGTTGATGGTGTTCAGGCCTTGCGGCGTGAGTGTGGTAAGTTGATATTGGGATGATCCTCCCTCCTTCCCTCCTCCTCCCATCTGGTGCGTCTTTTTTGGGCCAAGCAGATCCAGTAGCTGGTTTGCCCTTTGCTATTCTTTTCTCTCAGTATGCCGTTTGGGTATTAAAATACCTTTGTATAACTCGTCGCATTCTTGTCCCAACAGGGGGGTAGGGATTCCTTCTGCCTCTGGATTGATGTTTAGCTCTGCTTGGTGGAGCATGAGGCAGAATTCAGAATATGCATCGTTTCGATGGTGGATGAAGCCGGGTCTGGGCAGCGTGGATGACAGTTCGCTGGTGAGTTGTTTGAACTTGGACAAGTTGGCTTCCTGAAATTTCCCTCTCTTTCTGAAGAGGCTGTAGATCGTGACGCCTGAATTGTCAACTTGGTGACCAGGATAGGGCAATGACCTGATCTAGGAAATCTATAGGGAGGACCGTTCTGGAGCAGCGGGATCGAATGTCCGCGTTGGTGCCTGTTGACAGTTCGGGACAGGTCCATGTCCCATGACTGCTTTTGAATAGAAAGTAGTGGATCCTACTATCAAACGCAGTTGGAGGGTCTTGGGCTTCAATCCATTCACGAGCCGCTTTGCCATTCTTGCCAATGTTGGAGAATCCCCATGCTGTATTTCTACAGTTGAAGTCTCGCAGACGAAGGAGCTCCGCTGAAACACTGGAAGGGAAGTGAAGTCCTGCCTCAGCTGGTGGTGGCTTAATGTTGGTGAAGTGGGTTCACATAGCTTCAAATGTTATACACTGGATCGGCGAATTCCTTGAAGATTGCAGGGTTGAATCTCACTTGTATGCCTTACGTCCACATAGGAAGCGATCCCATGCTTGTTGTGTCGAATGAAAGCAATAAGGGCAAAACCTTCGATTTGCAGCTTCTCTTCGAATTCGCAGTGAGTTTCTCTTGAGGAGGAGGATATTCACTCCGTTCTCCCTGGAGAGCTATAAGATGATGTCATGCGTAGCATGGTTGAGACCCTCAACGTTCATCTGCAGGATACAGACTTTGGTGCTTGCCATAAGGAAAGTTCCTCTGTGCGTAGCTCAGCCCAGGGCCGCCTAGAATTGAGGGTGGGTCTTCAAGATGTACACTGTGGGTGTTTTAAAACACGATGTTTGGACTTAAGTTGTTGAATTAGTTAGTCACAACAGGTGATGTGACATACAGGACAGGGCAGCGCGAGAAGGCTTCCAACACGACCCCAATATCCACACAAAGAAAATAAGAGTATTACATTCATGATTGACTGCGATTACCCTTGAGAGTGAACAGAGGCTTGCAAAGTAATTGATAAGAGATAAGGAGCATAATATTTCCGGCACTTGAAAACAAATATGAGGAGGTGTCTGTTCCACCTTTCATTTAACTCATTCCAACCAAGCTCTTTGAACATATCACAAAGTGGGGTTCTGTATCCTCAGACAAGATTACACGAGCAAGGCTATTTGAAGAATCTGAAGACCATTTCTT
>JAMKCH010047341.1:0-15886 GCA_023653785.1 Ophioderma brevispina | reverse complement strand
TTCATCCTCAGTTTTCTCTCGGGGGTATATACCATATCCTGGATAGGCCCCTGCTCAACGGTCATAGACATTCCAACAGAGGGGAGGTATGGAATCATCTCCACTGGTAAACCACTTCACAATTGGTTTAATTACGAAATCATTCTGTTTAAAGTCATAAGGGAAGCTTTAGGCTTAAAGTGCATTTTTGTGATTCCAGCCCCTTCTGTTTTATTCATTGTTCACTAGATATCCTTGAGAAAAGCTTATTCACCACTTTGTAGCTGATCCCGACTTTGCGTTTTGTGTTATGAGCAAGTGCCTTGTTTCCCACGGTCCCCTGTGCTATAATTTCTGTTTAGTTTAGGAGCGCAGGGATTCCAAATTCGATCGCCGAGAATACAGACTCGATTCTCGCAGTGATTCTCGTAGCTCGGTATATGAAATCAATTTCGTTCCCATTGAATTATGTTAATGTGTTGTCCTTCAAGTACTTTTTGATTCTCTCAAACTCGACGAATTTGCATCCCTGGAGCGGTCCATTTCGCCAGGGGGGACTTGAAAGATTTCCATATTTTTTCCCCACATTTTTTCATGTTCCCCCTTTTTTTGCTTCAGAGAAAATTTCAGGTTCCCCCCATCGATCATGTAAAAAAATGATGCCCCCCCACCACTAAAAACACTCCATGACCATTTGGCATTTGATAATATATTGATACATCTTGAATGATGTTGATGGTGTCTTCTGAGTGGATAAGGCTATACCGGCAGGTAGTTATCAGCATACTGTGGAAGATGGGAATTAAAATGATTAAAGTAAGTCCACAATGAAAGGTTGAATAAAACAAAAAAGCGCCAATCAGACCCCTGGGTGGACCCCCGATTGTAGCAGTAACCCACCTGAGGAAGCACCCCTCTTACAAAGGTTTGTTCCCCCACACCACTGGACACAGCTGCTGAATACAAATCTCCTCCGTGTTGAATGTCGTTCTTCTTGATTGGAGCAAGAATTAATTCAACACATTTAACCCTTCCATTCTTTTTGTCAACTCGGGTCGTCAGTCATGGGGGCACTCTGTGGTACCTTTGGCACTGGATTTGGTCCTTCGTTAGATTGCTCCAATTTGGCAATTTGAGGGAGTACAAGATTGACCCTGATGGAACCATTCAGGGAACTATTAAAAATCAATGCGATTGTGAAAGCAACCTGGACAGCAATGTCTTTTAACATATGGATGAAATACCTCAGTCCGGTGCCTTCCCATTTTTTTTTAACGAGATCTGATTAGCAAAATCTCATAAAATCATTTTAAGGGGAAATGACCATTTTTTCAAAATATGGCAAAACCCCCATAGCTCATAATGCATTAAAGGAACAAAGATTCAATTTTCTCTCTGCACTTGCATCCTTCATCTATTTGGGTAGTACTAGTAAAACACATTCAACTAATAGAAATTGGGAATCATATTTATAAATTTGGAAAAACATGTAGTCACTCTTTTGCAGCTTGCCTCCGTATCTCTAAATCCTGTAAGGTAGCTCAGTAAAGGACGAACACTGGTCAATTAAAGCTGGCCTTTATAGGAAACAATCCACTTTTTAGAGTGTATGTTTGTCATTTTCTTACAAAGTCCATATGTTTGGAACTGTCAGCACCCACTTAAAACTCTAGTTAAAAAAAGGGGGCACTTTTTTTTTTTTTTTTAAATTTAAAATTTGAATGCAAAGAAAATCATTGGAAAGAGGTTGCAATGAGCTGCATGATCTCACAAAGTTGTTTGATTTAGAAGGTGGCGTCAGTAAGGTTTTTGCTTTGGAGACACGGACAAACACTGACCCTTGTTATTGTTATCACATTATCAGTGTCAATATCATAACGTGTGGATGATGCTCCTTTTTTTCTCATGAGCACTTTCAAAGTATTTCCTTCATTTTTGTATTTATTAACCCATATTGAAAATATTATCAATCAGATTTCCTACATTTAATTTTTTTCCTCTCTCTTCTTTCCTCCTCTTCAATATTAATCCCAAGTTTTTATTCGGGAGTTTTTATCTCACATCTAGTTCTTTTAGTAGGAACAACCTTATGAAATGAACTCCATATATTTACTTTACGGTACAACCAACAATCAAACGGCTATTCTATCATGAAGAAGCTCCTACCAGTTGATTGAGTGAAGCTCACTACAAAGACCTAGGCCCAGGGTGTCGTACCCCCTCAAAGACTTTGGTCGCAAGCTTAAATACATATGTGGTCCTTTCCAAAATCATGGTGTAACTTTTGTATCCTTTGGGGTTAAAATTTCAAATACTTTTTATTTGTTATTTTTCCTAAAAAGTAAACTCACAAATGATCAAATTTTTGAATTAATAATGTTTTGGAGCTTAAGGCTATTTGCAAAATATTTGCAAATTTTTGGAAAAATTGTGGCAATTGGGCAACTTTGAACAAAAACACCCAATTTCTTGTGAAATCCATTTTTTCAAAATTATAACAAAATTTTTCGGCAAAACAGATACTATTTAAATTCAAAAGTATCTTAGTTTCAAATTCCACTTCTTTTTGACTAAGCCCTTGTTGAATTTCATACATATTTTGGAAGGGGAGAGCAAATTTGTTCCAGAAATCTCAACATCAACTCACAATTTTTAATTTTTATATACGTTTTTAATGGCCAATCCCCATCATGCTCCCTCTAACTAATTTCTCAATGATGGTTACTTCCTACACAAGTTGCCGAAAAAAAATCATAAAATTCTTACAAAGTTGAATTTTACACTGGCAGTCTTGCTTGGCATCAGACTCCAAGATACCAAGGCGGTTCTCGAACCACAATGGTCCCCGCCCGTCGCGATAGTAATGGAGGGATAAATATAATTGAAGATCACAGGGAGAATTGTGATGAAATAGTGGTTTCTCAAACCACTGAGGCTGCTGCCACAGCAGTTTTGCAATTTGACGGTATCATTGTTTGACTACATTGACCATACAACTATTTGTCGTTATTTTGACTCTTAGATGACCTACTTGAACTTGAAATGACCGTCAAAATTTTCGGCATGAATTCTTACTACACCCATCAGTTTTTCAATGACCATACTAGACAGCCATGTGTATGGATTTGACCTTGTATGTCCCCGCATGACCTTGTAATGACCGTCAAATTTTTCTGCACTGATGTTTGACCACACCCACCAAGTTTCATCATCCTGCCACCTTGCCAAGGCTTATAGCAATTTAATCCCATTTTGACCAAATTGACCCCTTGTGGACCATATTTGACCTTTGACCCTTCCACATGACCCCTCTCCGAACTCATCGCGCCTCTTGCGCAAAATCTATGGTGCGAAGATGCACCATACGTGCTTAGATAAAAAGATATCGGGTTTACAAGGTTTGTAGCAAGTTAGAGAGGCCCTATTTTTGACCATATTTGACCTTTGACCCATACACAATTACCGACTTCAGATCCAGGCCAACCGTACTTGAGATCCATCTTATGTTTTGCGAAATGACACCCCTCTTTGCTTAGATCAAAGAAATCGCGTTGACCACACACCCACACACGCACGGACGAATAGCATCTAATAGTCCCCCTTCGCCACATGAAGTTGCGGGGACCATCGACCCTATTGACCTTTGCCCCATGACACATGAACCCACTTCACGATCCAGGAATGCCAACACGTACTTGAGATCCATCTATGTTGCGAAGATTGGTACAGCCCACGCTTGCTTAGCTCCAAAGATATCGCGTGGGACACAGCACACACACACGCAGTACGAAGAGCGTTTCTATAGTCCCCCCTTCGCCAACAGAAGTTGGCGGGGGACCAAAAAGAGAACTGCTGGATCCGATCACAGACATTAGTTACCAAAAATTATCACTGCATTAGGGAGTGCCAAACATAGAGGGCGGCCATGTTGCTTAAACTGCAGGATAACAGTGGACCTCATCCGAGTGCAGAGTGACCCCAGAGAATGACCAGAAAGCCAGGAATGTCCAAACCCATATTGGATAGCCTAAATACAAAACACTTGGCCAACTTGAAGTACAAGAATGGCCAAAGTAGAGATTTGTGGAAGCATTCTAAAGGGAGGGGTTCCTCATCGTGAGTGATCAAATCCCTGGATATGGATATGGCTGGAGTCGTTTGAGGTGAAAGTAACAATGTTAAAATGTTCGGAAGTGATAAAGATGTTACCAGGATTTGTGATAATAATTGAGAAACTGGGTTAATTTGCATTACAACAAAAGTCATTATTACTAATGATAAGGAGATACAAATAGACTTCGAAAAACAAAATTATAAGGTGAACTACAATGTATAATTACATTATATACATTGCAGGAAAACTAACATTTGTTTTAAAAATTACAATCGACATGAGACTCCTTGGTTGCACATTTCTTCAATGTTACTCTGAAACAATTACACTTTTTAAGAAAGAGTTTCATGTTATAAAAATTATAGGGAACTTTGCAAATTAATACAATCGTTTCGGAAGTGACAAAGTGTTAAACAATTGTTTAATGACCTGTGTTTCAAGATTAATAAAACAGAAGCTGAGTTATAATTTTGCATTTAAAAACTTATCATATAGTGTACCAAGAGGAAGAATCCTTGGTTGACCAAAGAAAAAACATGCAGGACACTGGTATTGACACAAGGTTGCAGGCAACAGTTGTACTTGAACAAGCTGTAATATAAAAAATTATAAGAAAAATCCAACTTGGTGTGCTCAATTCCTCGAGCCATTGTTTAAAAAAAACATAACAATGGCATTACATAACTTGTGTTGTTGATGCTATTAACATGGCCATGATTTGTAAAAAAAAATATCATTTTGGAGGCCAACATTGTGTTAAACTAATGAGAACCATTTGTTAACACTAATGAGAAGGTTATTCTCATCTGGAAGAAACCATAGAACTTAAATTTGTCCTTATTTTTCAGTGTTGTTTGCCTTTTTCAAGCTCATTTCATTAATGTTTCATTTCTGATTTCCAGTTTTTTGGGTCTTTATTTAAATCATAGCCATAATTAACATTCATAGCAAGCTTTGTTTCTTAAAAGATGTGTTGCTACAGTGTGTAAAAAAATAAAATAAAGAAAAAAAAGATGCTGCAGGATCCATTCCTGCCAAAAACAGGGAGTTCACATCTGATTTGCTTTAATTTTGCCCAGGCTCTAGCCTTCTGATTTCCAAGGTCAAGATCACAAAAAAAAAAAAAAAAAAACACAATAACTGAAATGTTCTGTTCTTATAAAGGCCTGTCAAAGTTTATGACCGAGCCAAATCAGTAATTGGGTTAACAACAAAACAATGCCATTCTATGAGACATCTGGGGGAATTCAAAACATTCCAGTGCATTGATCAAGTGATATTTACTGTAAACTAAAGCTTCAATGGTGATCCCACTTCATTTTAGGGATCATGGCGCTGAAGTATTTTCGCTGGAAGAGTTTTAATGCTCGAAATGATTGTATGACAGGAGAAAAAATTATGCCCTCTCAATGGTTAGGAACCCTTAGAGTTGTCTTATCATAAAATACCCCCCCCCAAATTCAAATTTATTTTTGTGTTGATTGTACATTGAGTAGACTTTTGAATTCTTTTGAATTTGATAAATACACTTAGTTATTTGAAATTAATTGCATGTTCAAATGCATTTTTCCTCCAACTATATTAAAACGGGCAAGGTCAGTACTACATGTACAGTATTAAAGGATCATGCCCGCTCAGCATATAAGCATAATCTTATAACTTTATATGCATAGTAATACTAACCAGACCTATCACTGTAATTGTTGAAAAAAAGAAGGGTTTTTTTTTGATATTTGAGTCTAAGAACATATGATAGGATATGTAAACTTATGTATGTTTTAAATAAAATTATTGCAAATAATTTGAGTGGGCAAAAATACAATACCTGTAGCATTATAATACAATTAAGTCTATATTTAGTGTAAAGTATTACTCACCTGATGCAAAAAAAAAGAAGAAAAACTCAAGTCTCTTGAACTGCATGGTGTTGACCTACAATCCGTCCGGTTAATTTTATAGTGACTTTTTTTTATCCAGGCCAATTAATTCAGGGAAACTAACTTTTCGTGAGGGAATAAAAATTTAGATTTCTTGCCTGTTTGAAGAGCACAAACATACAGGTAATGCATTTAAAAGCATTTTAGAGGGACCCTTCGGCAGCATGGATCAATAGCTGTGGGTGTCCCCCAAAATGGAAATACATAGTATTTAACATGATGAGGGGCATTTCGACAAAATCAAAATTGTTGGATGCTCAATTTGCACGCTGCGTCAACAGACATGGGAAGTACAAAGTAATTTCTGATTTACTTGCAGAGACAATGCACTTAAATAGTAAAGTATTTCATTTTTGGTCAACTGAAATGTAATAATCCAAAATTAAAACCAGATTTAAGTAAGATAATCAATTACATACTTTAGCTACAATTAAACTCATGCAAGAAAAACTAGAAATCTATGGTAAAGGCTATACAGACGTCCTGTCAAGTTTGGAAGGCAAAAAAAAATTGTTGTATTGGAGGAACCCGCGCCTAACCTAATTTTGAAAATCAAGACCGTACAAAAAGTATACCTACCCTATTTTTTTTTATGGATTTTCAAAAATCTTATTTTTCAAGGTTGTTTTTACCCTGATTTTAAATGATTTTATCATATTTGTTGTGTTTTGTGTGTGTTCTGGTGTCTAACTTTGGCACACTTCTCTTTAAGTTTTCAATAATGCGTCAAATGTATCAAATTAATAACATTACATAGACTATGTGTGATGATTTGATGTAGTAATGCATTAGTTAAAAAAAAAAATAAAAAAAAAAAAAATCCGCCGCCCTACCCTATTTTGAACTGGCCCGTACTCCAATACAACAATTTTTGGGGGGCCTAATTTTAGTGACTTTTTCACATGGGTCCCATTACTTTTTTGCCTGGATCATGCACGTAGGCCCGTATTTCATAAAAGGTAAAGATTCTCAAGATTCAAAATTGGAGTCAATCAAAAGGAAGGGTTCAAACACATTAAGAAACATAATATCACAAAACTTAAGGTCTAGGGGAATTTATCCAAGGTTCTACTGGGTCGACAGTATAGTTGGTCTGTAAATATGGTGGAGATATTATATTGTCCCACAAATTTAGGCATAATTCTCTTCTACCTGAGCATCTGAATGATTTTTAGCGCCCTCAGTTTTCACCTTCGTACCCACCCCTCGTAATACAACTTTGTTTAGCCCTCATTTAAAAAGTGTGGCCCAACAGCCTTTATCTGTGAATGTCTGTGGTGTTGGTATAGGTGAATAGGTGATGTGTTTGCGCGTCTGTTTGGTAGAAATATTAAGTGGGTGTGTGTGCGTCGTTTAAACAATAGTCGCATTGAATTGATAGGACATTGTTATTGTTTGAAGGGACAATATGTTAATGGTTTATGCTGTTTTTATTGAAAGGTCGTTCCATGTACCGTGGTTTGTGTAGGAAACAGGTTCAATCTTTTGTGATTTTTCAGGTTTTTTAAAGGAATTAGGGCCTATGTTAAATCGTTTGGTCCGTGTAAGGAAGGTGTGCGGGTCCTGTACGGTAAACAAAGAACCGTAATTTTACGGGATCCTAATTGTGAGAAAACTACGGTAAACTGCTGTGATTTTACTGGCAAAGACCAGTGAATTCTCATACTTATGGCAATTCACGGGCATTTTTACCTGAAAATTTGCTGCAGGAAAATGCCCCGTAATTGACCAAAAAAACGAAAATTTCCAAACAACAAATGTTTTGGCGATATGACCAAAAAATCTGTAAAAACAGGCATTGCTCTTCTTAGTCTATAATCTAAAGGAATTCTTGAGGCTTTTGCCCGTCACTTTACAGTAATTGTCTTCTCGCAGATTACCGGTTATAAACATTACCCAGGGAACGAAAAAAATACATTTTTGCAGTGTGCGTTGCACCATGCATGCAAATAATTTTTTTTTTGTTGAATATAGTAACCGTGGGTAGATATAAGGGATAGTGTATATTAATATGTTGAAGCCCGCCATTGATTAACCCACAATCAGTCATTTTTTTAAATTCCAAATTGCTCATTTTGTTTCTAAATTGCTATCTTGTTAAGTCATAACAACTGTATATTTTCTTGTGATAAACGACCACTATAAATTCAACACCGGTCATTGAACAGAGATTGTTTACATCTTAAAGAAATCGTTGTCGTGGCTTAATTGTAAAGCAAAATAGGTCAAGAATCGGACAAAATAAAGTTCAAACAAAGAAAAACATGCAATGTTTATATAGATTTACATATGTTTTTTTTTTCTATTTAACACCACAAATGGCAAAATTAGTAATTTCAAGGCCAAAAGACACGGCAGAAAGTGTATGTTTTGAAGAACATTGATGAAAAAACATTTCAGATCCATCCCCTACAGAATCATATTGAATGTTGTTATAAAAGGCCTATACGCAAACTTAAATTGAAGGAAAAGATAATGAATATCAATGAAAAAAGTCGAATTGCTTTCTACTACGCCGGATGGATAATGACAGGCGAATTAGACGAGAAATTTAACGAAACGAAATTAATGCGCAAAGTTGAATACGATGACCACACAATGTGAATATTCAGAATAATGACATTGGTTTGCACTTTCAGCGATTTCAGATTTTACCGGACGATTCCATTTTGTGTTTTATATTAAACTCAAGTTACCCCACCCACAAGTGCGAAATTAACTGGGAAAACCTATCAATGATACCGGTAAATATGTAACCTATAAGAAAAGGTTTGCGGTTCTTTTATAATGTGCATAAATTGAAGGAAACATACCTCTAAGTATTTCGATTTGTATTAAATACCGTATTGGGGTGACTTCTAGCAAAATTAAGAAACCAAGACTAATATGAAAGAATATAAGTGTGTTTTTCACTTATTTAGGAAAGATATAACACCTTGATTCGTGTATTGTAAAGACCAATGTTTAGCAATGGCAATTTTTCACATTCATTATCTACATTAGGGTAAACAGTTTACTAAACTAAACCATATTTAGCTCATTTGTTTAGCAAAATAAAAATAGTCTTTAGCTATGCGTGTTTATCTTTGAACTATAATTGTTTTCAAATAGCAAGTTATCAATTAGGTTTAGTCAGGTTTTAGAATTATAACATGTGCAAATAGAAACGAAAATATCCTAATCCTGTGATTGAGTTCAATTTAGAAGTATCATGATTATACTAGTTAACCTCAATTTCATTCAGGTACAGGAAGTCGTTTGTATTTGTAAAAACGACGAAATTGACACAGAAAAATGTTGCCTATGCGAAAGGTCAATTCGCAAATTCAAAATGCGTCATAATTTGGGATTTTACCTCATTACGCTGAATTGGAATTTTGTGTGAAATCCCTTCGTGCGTGCAGTTCTGTTTTTGGTTTGTTCCTTTAAACAATATTACATTAGACAAATATTTAATGTACTCTATAAGGTAGCATACATAAAATAACATTAACATAACATAAATGGATTTTAAGGTATTAATTATACTAGTCTATTCATTTTATATATACGACAATCTTCTAGTCATGTCATATGGTAATAACAGGCCCTCACAAATAAAATGAGGGGATTTAGGTGGAGGGCACCTCATAACGGAACAGGTTATGAAACCTTCCGGAGAAAAATTATTTCTCCCGGAAGAATGTAAGAAACTGAAAAAAAAGTGTCTTCCAGTTTCTGCAAGAAAACCTGGGAGAAATAAGCAAATGTATTATGAACAATAAATTACACCACATTCGTCTGTTTTGCGCAAACATCAACATTACAGACAACAGGATTGTCAAAATCTGTTTTTTTTAAATTATTTATACGTGTATCCTGGTCAACATTTTTGTTTTGTCTTGCAATAAAATTATATAGATGATAATGGTAACCTATTTTCCAAATTTCTTTCTAAATGCACGCGCACATTAGATAATATCACGATTAAAATTGCAGGTGCAAACATTAAAAATCTGTATGGCCAATTTGGTAATTTTAAAATACAAATCATAAAAGTATAAGCGACCATTAAATTGTTGTTTTACATGTTGTGTATAATACAGGGGTCTAACTTAGTATGGCTTAATGGGAAGAACATGCGTTTATTTTCAGGCGGACTAAAAAATTTACTTTTAGAAATTGAAGACGTTTTAGCCTTTACAAAGAGTTTTTGCAACATCCTGAATATTATATCTCTGGTGTAAAAAGCATTCCATAATATACACGTATAGTGTATTTGTTATTAGTGTGGGCTACGTGGTTCAATGCGAGTTTAATTATGAAATAGCAGGGGTGGGGGGGCGCCTAGAATGGATATCTTATCAGATATTTCAATCATTAATAGCATATAAACCAAGAAGTAAGCCATTTGAATAAAAAAGAAGATGTTACCCAACAGAAACCTGTTTCTTCCAAGTGAAAAAAAAAACACAGGTTTTCCAACCTATGGAAGAAACTGGCGAACCATGTAAACGGCGATGGATTTAGGTGTGTTAAAAGAACATTATGACTCTTTGGCCCTAATTATGGGACGTAGATCTAAGGCACCTCAAAAATGAAGGTGTAATGTAGGTATTAAATCCACTATAACATAGTATAAAGGTGCCACGCGATATTCCAAAGCATCTGGAAATGTTTTATAAGTGCAAACAAAATGTAATTTTGATTAGATATGTTTCAAAAATGCAAACATTAAAATACAGGTCGACTTGTGATTTAATCCAATACGCAAATAAAAATGGTGGTACTCGATAAAGCTTAATCCTTTCGATGGGGATATAATTGATGGGAAACTTTACATTGTGCAACTACAACTCAGTGCCTTTATTTTTAGGGACACTGATGAGAAAATGTGAATCTGTGTGCCACATAATGTGATATTATTTAGATAGAGAAAAAAACAATTTATTTTTCATATGGATTATATGTCAGTGGGGGAGCCCATCAAGATATTATGTCAATTTTTAAAACTAATATAGTATCAAATGATCTGCCATCTCTATATGAGGACCAGTCATGTAACTAGTATAACCCTTTTCACATTTAAAACAGCGAGTCATCTTTGCACGTTTTAGTGGTAAGGTTTGGACTACTTATTGTCAAAAGAGTGTGACCTTGTTCCATTTGGTGGTTATATTTTACACCATTAGATGTAGACAAAGGGTTAACCAAAGGTTTTATATTTGTATAAATGTCTACTTAAAATAGGAGACACGTAAGATTACATTAACAATACAGTAATATGTGCAAATTCTTAAAGTACATTATTAGTACGTTAATTTCCAAAAATCCCAGTTTCAATGGTTTTCTAAAATAGGAAGAATTGTGAGCTTCGAAGTGGAGAAAGAAAAACTAAGATCCATAACACGTGTACCCAAAATCATTTAAAACCGTCTGTCTTCAATTTTACATATTTATGGAATGAATGAAAGGAAAAACATTTAAAAACTTATGGGAATCGTTTGCCAGTGGGCGTAACAAGTGGGAGGTCAGGGGGGCAAAGCTGCCCCCCCGGACACCAAAAATCGGGAAGGGGGTTCCAAAAAATGGGAAGGAAAAAAGGAGCAGATAGTAAAAAAGAGCAAGAAAAAGAGGAAAAGAGAAGAAGAAAGGGGAATAAAGGAAAGAAAAAGAGGAAAAGGAAGAAGAAGGAAAACAGAGAAGAAAAAAGAGGGCAAGAGAAGAAGGGGAAAGGTGAAGAGGGAAGAAGAGAAAAAGAAAGCGAAGAGAGGGTGCCCCTTGCCCCCCCCCCCCCCATTCAGAATTTAACAAACGTGGAAAAAATAAGGGTCTACACGGCGAGCGTAAGCGAGCCGGAGAAATTGGCGAATGAAAAAATCGGGAAACTTCTTGAGTCTTGCCCCCGGAGCTCAGTCTGTTACGCCCCTGATCGTTTGAGAACGAAAAACACCCAAAAACAAAGCAAAACGTTAAATTACTTTACAGTTGATAACATACATACATCCTGTAAATACATACATACAACACACAACATTACACAAACATACATAAACACATACATACACACATAAAAGACACACAACATACAGACATAACAGACATACATACATACAATCATACATACATACATACATACATACATACATACATCCAACATACATACATACATACGAACATACACAAAACCACACATAAACACACACTAAACACACACACTACACACTTACAAATACAGCATTTCAAACCATGGAATAAAAATAAATTTCAATCAAAACATTCAGCTGTGAAGATAATGAGGTTGCAACAAGGTGGTGGTGGTGATTAAACTTTCAGATTCTCATGATAACTTACAACGCAGCTTATAGTGATGTGGGAACGGATATTTACTCGTTTTACTAACCGTGTAAGTTCTTGGTTCAATAACAAGCCAATATATCAGTTTGGCGCATACATGTCATATGCTTATATTATGTTCGTAGGGACACTGGGGTCAGTAGACTTTATTTGGCCTGTATTTGACTGATGTCGTGATGGATTTTGTTCGCATGTGGCAAATTTTGGTGGTTAAAAAATGCAAAATTACTGTCATGTTTGTGTTCGTCCCTTATTTTTTCGGTGTACAGTTATATTTGGGTTTAAGATGTTTTGGATGTAAAGGATTGGGTTTAAATAAAGTTTGATGTTTTAAAGGGTAAGTTTTGGATTTCTTAACGGACTTTTTCAAATATGTACAAGATCAGGTCTAGGTAGCCTATGTAAAGATGGTCGGGGAAATGCTACATTGCATTGTAGTGATATAAATTTGGATTAAAAGACCATGTTTTTAAACAAAGCCTGAGGCTTTATGGTTATCATGGGAATTTTATAATCCTCACCTTGTATACTGAGTACCTAAAAAACAAGCTGAGATTTTGTATTCATTTGAACAGTAGATCTAAGTATGTGCCTAAAATTACGTGCAAATCAATCTACTCTGGTAGAAAATTTAAGTTTGGGATTTTATGTCCTTAAAAAATATTTGCTTCCTAGCATGAAAACACAACATCAGGTACAACAACTGACAATTTTGAAAGTAATAATTTCTGGACGATATTTAGTGAACATAAACAAATTTAGGTGCTAGGATCACGAAAGGCAGCTGTAACCAATAAAATAGAATTGCTCGGGGATATGACAGGGCAAGACTGTGACAGAAACCCAAGACTATGTATTGCACTGTTTATCTCAAGAGTATCAAGCAACTGCCTGTCATTTTGTCTTTGAAGGCCATGCTTCTTCTCCAGACCAGAATGTAACAAATTTAATTTCAATAGGATGTGGCAAAATCAAACATAATAGTAATATGTTGTAAATATGTGTAGATATTGAATCATGTACGAATATTACACTTAAGTGCATAAGGTCTCTGCACTCCCGTGGTGCATAAGGGGTCCACTGACTCCCCAATCCTCCCTAAAAAAACAGATTGCATCTGGATTTGAAACAAAAACTCTTGACCCATTGATGGTACATCAATGAAACAATCAATAACAGAAAAAATTAATAAATCGGTTATACAGATTAAAAATGGTGGTCCAAAAACCCATTTTATGAAGCGTGAAATTGTCCAGCCCCAAAAGAAAATCTTTCCTAAAGGAACTTTTTTCAATAAATTATGGCTTAAATAGTAGGAAATAAATACACACATGTGAAATAAAATTAAAAATATAATAATCTAGTACGATTTAAGTGATTGTTCCAATTTATGTGTATTTAGTCAGGGTACAAGCACTGCTAGAAAAGTAGGGAGGTACCTCGAAAGATACCTTTTTTGCAGACTACATTAACTGGTTGTTTAAAAACCTCAGGCTTACGAATCCAGAAGTCGTAAAATTAGCCCGGGATTGCAAAAAAAATAAAGATATTACGCAAGAAAGATGACGTCATCAATTTTTGGGAGAAAATCTGAAAGTCTTACTATTTTATTTCTTGAATATTTGAATAGAGTCTTTCACATGGCTTCCTCTTCCCCCTTATTTCAATTTATGGAAAGTATAAGTATTTACATTTTGTGTTAGAGAACTTTAAATTTTCTATTAAACATGTACAAATTAGAGTTTTCAATTGCAATTTTCTCAAAACGCAATTTCTCCGTTTATCCGAGGTCTAAAATACGTAATATTTTCTCTGGTAAGCACATATTTATTCGAATTTATTCAACATTGTTAACAATTCTCATATACATTTGGATGTTCGGAGTAAGGAAAATCTAGTTTTGATTTCAAAGTTATGTACACCTTATCGTTTATTGGCCAAAATTTGATGACGTCATCAAAGTTGGACCCACGGTGTAAAAAAAATGCCAAAAAATTTGTTGTTTTCATGTGCCTTGCCATTAAATCTTTAAGACAAGATTTTAGACCACATAAACTGATATAATTTACCATTGATCTGCGAAAGAAAAAAAAATCTGCATTGATGGCTGTACTAAACTGCAACTAACTTCAAACTCATTTTCTCGCCAGTACTTTTAACGTTTTCGCTTCACAAGGCTGTTTTCGGGACTGTTCTTTCACTAGTTTTCTGGAATCTGTGAATCTAGATATAAGGGTTGACATTAGATTGGAAAACTTTGGAGGCTTGATTTATTACTTTTGAGGTAAAGATGATGTAACTTATGATGTCACATCCTTAAATTAGGAACGCCCTCTGTTGTGTATGCCCAGTATATCTGGGGCAGACACTACACCGAAACATACACACTACTACCATACTTAAGTCTTGGTAAAATAATTCACATTTAGGGTGACCTCAAACAAATGCAATATTTTTAACCAAAGCATTTCTATAAAGTCCCAAAATTATATATAGTAAGATTCCAAAATATTTTATTCGCGGCAGATACAATTACATATATCCAAATGGCCGCATTTTGAACGCCTTTTCAACATTGTTGGTAATAATTCTCGGTGGCTTTCCTGATGGGCTTTTAAAGCTGCTTTAAGCACCTAATTTCCATAAGTAATGGTCCATGGCCTTAACCTTAATTTTGTATCGTATTTGCATAAATCCAAAATGAACAGGCAAGCAATGGAGTTTTCCCGTATCCTGGTTTTGAACATTGGTACCAACATTGGAGTATTTTGGTTGTGACAGTCTTCTGAATTTCTGTCATAGATTAGCTGAACCATGGTAACATAAGACTGCCTGGTGCCCCACTATTATAATCAGCATTTATGATGGGGGGCACTTCAACATCTGATCAGTCTTTTTTGATCAGGATGTGCCCCGGGATAGACCCCCTTTTACAAAACAGCTTTACCAAATGGACACCACTTTAAGTTATTGTTGCTGGCTTGGACCCAATGATTCCCCTTCTTCTTACTTCCTGCTATTCAGCGGTCCCCCATTTCCTAGTCCAGCTACCCAAGGACCCTTTTTATTTTCAAAGTCAGGTACCGAAACGACCCACTATTAGTAAGTGCCATGATGGGATTTTTACTTCAAATTCCAGCTCAAATCAATATCCACTTCCAATTGGCAACAGTCCATTGGACTATATACTTGTAAATTCTTAAATCTATAAGTTTACAGCTTTTGCGTGATCAAATTACCCAGGGACCAAGGTTGCGTTTGCAGTTTGAAAACTGTTTGCAGTTTATTTTAATGTTGTTACACAAGGACCAATGTTTTACCCAATGACGTATATTACAGTTTGTTATCAAATGTGGTTCCCTTTTAAGCTTCATACCCAATGACCAGGGGCGGATCACGGGGAAGGATCCAGGTTTCTCAGTATCGGGGTGCCAATGTCCGGCTCGCTGCGCTCGCCGGTAGACCCAGTTTTTTTCCGATAGGTTTGAAATTCTGAAGACAAGGGAGGAGAGGGGGGAAA
>JAMKCH010047340.1:0-16648 GCA_023653785.1 Ophioderma brevispina | reverse complement strand
CTCGCTTCCGAGCCGGGCCTAGTCTGACTTTACCATCTGGCGTTAGTCTCTGTCCCCCCTTGGGGTCAAGACCTTGTATCCCCCGCTTGGTGTGATACTGGTCTTTGGGTCCTTAGCCCCCCGATTCCTTTGGGAGGTCTAGCCTTTAAGCCTGGCGGTCCTTTGTACCTTGCCTTGGCTAGCCTTGGGTCTGTATCGTCGCCTAGCCTTCGCTACTCGACTTCGACCCTTCATCCTCCCTCGGGGTAGCTGGCTCAGGTTCTCTGTCTCTCCATGTGAGCCTTGGCTGGACCCTTAATCGGGCCTAACCAGTCTAGCCGCCTCTGTCCTATGCTGTCGCCCTGCTGCTTGGTGTGTTACCGACCAATCGTCCCCCTTCTGGGCTTTTGAGGCCTGTGCCTGTGCTGGTCTGACGTGGCCCCTCTAGGCTTCACTGGCCGTGCCTAGGCTTGGGGTAGTGGCTTTAATGTCCTTCCCCCCTTGGCCTTATCCCCCGTACGGGGAACCTGACCATCGCGTCTTGGCTGTTCTATTTCGGTCGCCCTCCGCCCTCACTTTCGTGCAGGCGTGAGACCTCGTTCTTCGATCCTGCTGGGGCCCTCTGGGCTAGCCATCTCTGGCCGGTCTCCGGGCCTTGGTCCTTCAGTCTTGAGCGCTGGGTCTCTCGGGTTTCCCTCATTGGGGCTTGGCTCCACCCATGTGGATTCCCTAGCCCCTTCTGGCTCTGTTTGCCCTGGGCACAACTGGTGTTTTAGCCTCTGTTGCCTAACCTTACCTGTGCACGCGCAGGCCTTACTTCTCACCCCTTGGGGCTAGCCCTTGAGGTCTTCGACTTTTTGGCTGGACACTGCCCACTGTGGGTCTGCGTCCTTGACCGTGGTCCCTTCTCCCGCTTATGGCTGGAGATATTGGCTGTGTTTGACAGTTCTCGCACTTCCCATCTGACTAGCCCGGTCTGCTGTCTCCCTCTGGGGACTTGGACTCGGGCTCTCGTCGGCTTCGACTGTTCCTCGTTAAGGCTCGTCGTACTGCTTAGCGTTGGGTCTCGTCCGGTCTAATGCGTTGGGGCTCGTCCGTGCCTGAGCGTGGATTCCTGGCTTCTTGCCCGGGGGTGCTCCCGAGTCGTCGGGGTCTGTCTTGGGGAGTTCCTGCCCCCCATCCAGCGGTTTTGCAGGCTCCTGTTCGATCTCTTCACTTCGGTCTTCTCTGCCACGCCTTCTGTCCCAACTGTGCCGCCTAGCCTGAATCCCTGCGATGGGGTTTTCCCTTGCTTGGTGGGTTCTCCAAACTTGCCTTCACTGGCGGTTTTCACAGTTGTTCCTGGCAGTTTGCGTGGTCTTGTCTTCCGCGCGTTGCCTTTTCAACTTGATCTTGTGGCCCTCTTCCCCTTGGACCTCGTGGGGGGGGGTCCTTGGAGGGCACTTTCGGGGTTGTTTGGCTCCTGTCTTGTACGATTCTAGGGAGCCCGTGCATGGGTCCTCCCACTTCTGACTTTGGGGATTTTTATCCCTCCTCTCTAGTCGGTCATTTGTCCCTGTGACCTGTACTTATGGTCTGATGGGAGCTTCCTCGCCCCACGGGGAAGTGGCTGGGGAGTGTTTTCCCCCCCTGTTGTGGACCATTCTCTTCCATGTCCTGACCGCTCGAGGTTTTGGTTGACGAGTTGGTTACTACGTTACTCCCTCTTCTCGGCTTTGGTGATCCTTAATTAATCGGTATCTCGCCCATTCGGGTAGCACCTTTCTGGTGGCCTCTTCACTTATCTTCCTCGTGTTCCTCGCGGGATATCGTGGCCGAAGCCGCTGTGCTGTCCTCGGCCCTCTTTCGTTGGTGGCATCCTTCTGCCCGTGGCCGGAGTTCCGTTGTACGACGCGGCTAATTGTTTTGCCTCCTCTATTCGTATTTTCGTTCTGTCCAGATCCTCAAGCTTCTTAGCATTCTAAGATCATTCTGTTCTTTTAACGACTTGTCACCTCCTCTCTGCTTGGCAGTGCGCCCTGTTTCGGCTTCTGCTCGGGCTTCCCCGAGCGGTTAGTGAGCTGTAGGCTCGGCCGCTATAGCTCATTAGGGTCGCCTCTTGGGGCTCGACTCGTGTTTTCTGCGGAGCTTCCCTCCTGGTTTTTTATCCCCGCTGTAGACTTCTCTGTGGTTCGCCCACTTTGTCTACCTTGCGGGCCGGTATTTACCCCATCGTCTACCCTCGTTCTTTTCCGTCGGATTTTTTTTCTGTCGACTTCTGAGTCGAGGGCCTGGAGTGTCCCTCCCTCTCCTGCTGTAACAGCCCTCAGTGGGACTTTTTCCGCTTATTCTAAGTTCGAAGGCTTTGTTAGCATTCTCCGATTATCCGTTGTCTGGATTTTTCGGTCGCCTAGCTCAGCCTACCACCGTCTAGGTTGTTCGGTTCATCGTCGTGACGTTGCATGTCCTTTTGACTCTTAAGGCGTCCAGTCCCTGACCCGAAAGCGAGTTCTCCCCCCCTCTGGGATCTGAGTTTAAATTATTATCGGCGAGTCTCTTGTGAAGCCCCAAATTATCCTTTGGGTGCGGCGTTGCTCTAGTCCTCGCTCTTTATTGCTTTGTTCGGGTCCCTTTCCCGGATGGATTGGCTCGGAGATTTCCTTCTCCTTGTAGGTTCTTCCGGGTCAGGGTCTGACTTATCTCTCAGCCCTTCGGGGCTGGGGTCTTTAGCCTTTCTTCAGTCTCTCAACGCTTTAATCTTCTCCCTTCGGCGCCTCTCCCCGTTGGGTTTATCTGTGGTGTTCTGATCGGACCCCTCTCTAGGGGCCGTTCAGTCGTTTTTTTTGGGTGAGGCTTCTTTGCCCGCGTCTTTACGCGGGTCCGCCTTGGCCGTCCTCTGGCTTCCTCTCGGATCCTCAGTTGTTTGCCAGGCTGTAAGCCCTGTTTCTCCTCTTTGCCACGGGGTGCTGTCTCTGGCCCTTATTGTCCAAGGCTACGTCGCACGTCCTCTCCTCCATGAGTTCTTCTCTCGCCTATTCTAGGCTTGGGTTTTCTCTGCGGGAATCTCGGCTCTGGCTCTCCTCCAAAAACTTGGCCATTTCATTTAAAACTACAGTATAAGATCTAAGGTCCTATTACTCAACTTGGTGTTACTCCACTGTCTAGGTGAGTATTGGCTTCCTGACTTTTAGAATCTAGTTCCATGTGTTTTTTTTGTGCTCGTGCGTTTATTTTTGTTCAAAACCTTTGTGGCTGCATCCTATCGACCCGCTCTCCGAAACATTATGCTCCTCCTCCGCCTCGCTAGGTGCAGTCTGGTGTTGATTTGAAAATATTCTTTCAACGGTGGTTAATGCATATGTTTCAGTCAACATTGGTGTAAAGGAAGTCAGCTCATTGTAATGATTTTAGTCAAAAACACATTATGTTTTATAATCATATAACTGAGGCTGAGTTCCTTTCCAATGTTGACTTCCCGCTTCCAGGCCCGTCCCACAAACCTGAATGTTTCGTCCGTCAGGGCTCAGGGCCAAAACGGATGAGAGAAGAGCAATGTCAACTGGGTGTGACCTGGGGTCACTGGTTGGACCATTCTTCTTTTAGGGGTGTTAATACTAGTTATTTTAGAGCATTCCACTTCTCAAAAGGAAATGCATATGTTGTCGGTCAACATGGTGTGAAAGGCAATAGGCCTCAGTTATATGATTTATAAAACATGTGTTTTTGACTAAGTATTTTTTCGATGACAGTGAACATATATTGACATAAAATTTAAATGGTAAAATCTTATCAAGGTATCATTCAGTCAAACTGACTGCAATCTTATTGTCCAACTTTACAAGCCGTAGTTTTATCTAAATACTGGACTGGACTGGACACTTATTAGTGTTACCCACATGACCGCAGTCACTCGCAGACAGGGTGCTCCTTAGGGATGGTGAGTGGAGGGTAATAACTTAAAAAGAAGCAAATATAATATAGTCAGGTTATTTCCATTTCGGTATGTAAACTCTGTAGATGGAGAGAGAGTGAAGTGGTGGGTGGTGGAGAAAGGCAAAGGATTAGGGGAAAAGGGGATCCAATGAGGAGGGAGAAACATAAGAGGAAGGAAGGAAGGAAACTCTCTTACATCTGCCCTCCACCCTACCCAAAGAATTAGGCAGCATAGTGCAATCAGGAATTTATTGAAACCCTGTCCATTTTTAATAGTATTTTTTGTTACACTTGCTTTTTTGATATCCTGTTTTTATATGCGCATGTTAAGATATGGCTGTATGCTGACATATATGTCATCATAAGGCCTACAGACCACACCCTAAATTGGAACCAAATTGAATAATCCCTCAAAAGGGGTGCTTTTTAATATGACATTCACCATGCACACATGTTGTTTGCCTGAATATTATTCAGGAGACATCCACCAATACTTCAATTTGTATGTGTATGTGATCATCCTCGGTTTCAAAGCTGATTCTGTTTATAAAATTGTTCCTTTTAGGTTTAGACCTAACTTAGGCAGAAAGACCTTTAACCAGTGAATTTTCTTGGCCATTATAAAGTGTCTAAGGTTAAAGATCTTGCGAGGGTGATATTTCTGTTATAAAGTGTCAAAGAAGTAAGATTAAAGATCTTATGAAGAGGACATTTTGAACAAGACATGTCAAAGTGTTCCAACACTAATTATGATCAAGATTGTAGCTATGTGTATGGAAATCATTGTTCTTTGGTTAGTTTGCCAATTTGTGTCTGTGTGGGTGTTTATTTTCAGGAAAGATTCTGATAAACTGGAAAAGCGGATAGCAATGAGGGAGCTTTCCAAGCGTGTGAGACTTTCACCTGATTGTTTACCTTCAATTTGCTTCTACACATTCCTGCATGCACATCAAGGGTATGGAATATATATTAAATTACTTAAGTATTATGTCTGGAATCAAATCTGAGACACGTCGCCCTGTGCCGATCGCAGTGAGTATTTGCACCAAGCGTAGCACGCAACAAAAGTACAATTGACCTCTGCTGAATTGGCCAATCGCGCTAACATATTTATGTTACTATGCCTTGTTACTAGGTCAAGTGCAGCTGTGCATATGCGGTCAACGTACAGCATTTTAACGACGCGTCTCAGATTTGATTCCAGACATAAAAGTTACCTTTTTAATATAGAACAATATGAAAAGCTGGTAATACTGAAATTTGATTGTGTAATATAATGTAATTCAGAAATTAGAGAGTACACACTTAACATTTCTGAGTAGTTAGGCAAGTTCAAACAAGAATAAACACCAATATGGGGGAGGGGGAAGATTCTCCTCACACTCGCAGCGAAACTTATGCCATATGAGATTTAGTGGAGCAAAAAAAAAATTAACAGATGCCCTTCCTAATGCCACCCCACAGTTTTTGGCAGTAGGCCTAGCCTTTGGGCAACCACGCCCACCATGCAAGGCAGCATGATAGAAACAGCTATTGAATAGCTAAAATTGTTGTATGTTTAGCAGATGCACATCCTTAAAACTGTAGCTTTGTTTTTAAATTATCCTCTTACACCACAGCTGTTTGGCCCCATGCAAATTGTCTCATTTATTTTAAGAGCAATTTAAAGCAATTTTGACAACTGATATAAGTAGGGACATGCAAGAGCTATTACCTCCGCAAAAATCATAAAAAATCATTGCGGGAATCTTGCCATATATGCCTACAAAGGTCATAATTTGTATGTGATAGCGCCCTCTAAAAAAAAAAAAAAAAAAAAATATTTTTTTTTATTCTCGTTTTGTCATAATGAATGAGACTTTCAAACAGCTGTGACACACAAGCACATATATGCACACATGCATAAGTACACACACAATACACACACAAATACAGCAAAAAGAATGAATTACTTACCTTGCATACAGATGTCTTATGAGATAACAAGTCTAATTTTGTCTTATACTTTGACCATCAGTTTAACAGCACTGGACATCAGTGATGACTCAAGTTTAATGGCAGCTGGTTTTGCTGATTCACTGCTAAAGATCTGGACATTGACACCCAAGAAACTACGCAATATGAAATCCTCACTGGATTTAGGCTACTTGGATATAGAGTCTGATGATATTCTAGAAAGAATCATGGATGACAGGTAGTGACTTTTATGGGTATATTGTTTTTCACTGTATACAGGGGCAAATACTGAATGTTGATGCCACTATTGGTTTAACACGTAATCACAGAATCTTGATATAAATCTAAATATGAAATATGTTATTCAGCTCTGAAAACCATTGGCATTGGAAAGACAACACCAGTGTAAGGATTGTGTCTGTTTGCCTCTCTCTCTCTGTGTTAACTGAGGTATACTTGTGTTTCCATTTCCTATGTATTGCTTTATTCGGTCATGACTTGTGTGTCTAATTTTGCTACTTGTGGATCTAATGATTTAACAAAAGAAAAGTCACATCAGTATACCTGCATTAACTGTCTGTCTGTCTGTCCTGTCCTGTCTTTCTTTTCTTCTTTTTTCTTTCTTTTCGTTCTTTCTTTCTTTCTTCTTTGCTTTCTTTCCTTTCTTTCTTTCTTTCTTTCTTTCTTTCTTTCTTTCTGTTCTTTCTGTCTTTCTTTCGTTGCTTTCTTTTTTTCATTCTTCTTTCTTTCAAGTCGCTTGCAGCACAGCACTGATTTCTCTAGTAATAGAGAAGATTCAGTATTTATATACCAATTTGGGTAATTTTCACAAAACCTCAAATTTCTAAAGCAATTATAAGCTGTTGCTGCATTGAATGAGGTTGTCATCCTTCATCTGAATATGTGCACAAAATTATTACGATAAAAAAAGGCATGTAATTGGTGTTAATTGGAAGGTGGGAGGTAGTGGAAAGACCAAACATTGAAATACTGAGCACATCCAACTAGGTGTTGATCAAAGTCAATGTGATATAATAAAGAAATAATAACTTGTTAGAAATGGCTAGAAATTATAATTTTGAGTTCATGTGTAAATACTGTATACATAACATTTTCCCCAGGACTGCCAGTGACTGCAGAGTACTGTATGGACACAGTGGCCCCATTTATGGTACCAGCTTCAGTCCTGATAGGAGTTTTGTTTTGTCATCATCAGAAGACGGCACAGGTAAAAGCCTTGTCCAGGGAGCAAAGGGCTTTTTGTGTGTGTTGTTGTTCTACAGTAGGGAAAATACAACTGTTTATTTGCCCAACCTTTTGGCAATGCACACAGGTGTAGATATGTGGGGTCAAAGTCTTACAGTTGTCAGCATTAAGTTAATACTTTGTGCCAAATAAACCAATGTAATACATAGATTCTTAAATAGTTTGCCTTTTGTAATAGCTAAAATGAATAGTTTTAGAGCTATAAGTTCAAATAAAGTTTAAGGTTAGACACGTATGACACCAGACAAGGTCAAGAGGTCTTGACCTTTCATTTTGGTTGGTTTTGTCCATTTTAACTCCATATATATTATTCATATGTTCGCATCTTCTTTTAAATGCAAACGTCACACACCACATGTACAGTATTTCTATTCTTACAATTTTCCTTGCCGGTTCACAATATGAAGAGGCTGCCTGTTTGGTTCTGAAGAGTGTTTAGTCAGTCAACGTTTAGTTTGTGTAGCCACCTACAGCAAAACGCTAGTGTTAATCAATCTGGACAAAGAGGCTTGGTAATGCTGAAATAGAATATTAAATAGTAACACAACAAAACGGGTCAAACTGATTTTAGCCATCATAAGATGGTCTCGTCAGGAGTTTGACAAGTTTCCCTTGGTCAATTCTTAGTGGGTATGGCGTCTGATTACATTCAGTAATCTAGTATGCTACAAAGGCACACAACTATCCCTATGGATGTGCAGTTTGGGTGAGTTAAACTAAACAGTAACTTAAGACAGTAGTCATAACACTAAAGGTGGCATTCATGATCCAGCACCCTCTGTTTTATTCATGTTTCAATAGATCCTTGAGAAAAACTTCTTCACGAATTTGAGTGGACCGAGCTGAGTTTGATGTTATGAAGGCAAATGCTGTAATTAATTATATAATAGTACCACAACTTATTTATAGGCAAACACAAAAATGTTGTTTCACTGCGCAAGGCATTATTATTACGGCTGCCATCAGGAAATTGTAAGAATCGTGTCGCTTCATTTAGGGGTGTGCTGGCCAATTAGCGCATGCTATAGGCACTTAGATGTTGATATCCCCTATAAAAGCTCCCCATATTTCGCTGGGTTTGAACGGGGCAATTGAGACTAAGTATCTTGCAAGGGATACAAAACACGTTGCCTCAGCGGGGCTCGAACTCACGAACTTGAGTCACGAGTTCATGCACTTATCCGTGGCGCCACACGTGCTCTCACAAATGCGGTTTTCCACGGTCAAGAGCCATGTGGGGTGGTGGGGGTGGAGGTCTTGGGGAGGGGGAGGGAGTAGATAAATTGGGAGGGGGTGTCGGGTACCTGGGAGGGTGTCTTGGGGTGGGTGGGGTTTGTTCGGGGAGGGCCAGGAGGGTGGGGGGTCTCAGGGAGGTATGGGAGGGTGGGGTTGGGGTGTCTCCAGAGGGGGAAGGGGTGGGATGGGTGAGGGGAGGGATGGGGGTAGGGGACCGGGGGAGGGGGGTTGGGGGCGGGTGGGGAGGGTAGGGCGTGGGGGTGTCGGGGCGAGGGATGGGGGGTATCGGGGTGGGGTTGTGCGGGGAAGGAGGGGAGGGGTGTCGGGGAGGGGAGGTGTGTTTGGGTGTTGGGTTGGTGGGGTGTTGGGGAGAGGGGACAGTTGAGGTTCATATTGGAGCTTTATACATTGTAGTTGGCATTTATCACATGTTGTGATCACAACATTCGGCGGCGACATATTTACGCATCGCGTAAATCGAGTTCGCCTTGTTTTATAAGAATGTTATTTGACTTCTACTCATGATAATGCCTCTCTTGAAAATACCATTCTTAACCCGGAATATGGGTGTTTTTTACAGCCAATTTGAAAAAAATAACTTGAAAAAAAATATTAATAATTGAAACACATGTTTTCTAATACACAAGTAAGCTTTCATTGTAAAATATAAACAAACACGAAAGGTTATTAGGGACGAAAACCCTCCCCTTTGTTGCCACTGCTGATAGAACCTTACTTTTCATTGACAGTCCCTATGGTCACTACTTGCCAATGCCGCAGATAGAACAAAGCAAGGTATGGAGCACACGAACACTACCAAGCCACGTAGGATATGCTTGGTTCACTATTCAGATGTTGATGTGAGTAGCTAGTGTTTGATAAAGACCCCCCCAAAAAAAGTAACGCAGCCATGTCTAAATACCCTTTCTAAGGTACAAACTATTGGTCTTTGCACAAAAACATAAAGGATACAATAGTATAGTTTGTTTTCTTCTGAAATTTGATTACCTTTTGACCATTGCAATCAATATTGCCAAACACAATAACCATTATAAGAAAATCTACCCTTTTTTAAAAGTTGCAATAAAAATGGTAGCCATATTGTTGCCAGTCAGTAAAAGACCGCATTCTTTCGGTTTTTTTATAAAACGGATCTCCCCTACATGGGGTTGATATGGTATGGACCACCGAATGTTCTGATTCGAATCAAGACCAAAAATTAATAGAGTAGCTTTCCACTTGTAAATTTACAAAATTTTGTGGGCAGGGTTGCCTCAGATGAAGGAAATATCATTCTTGAAAGATTGTTGTGTGAAGTGTGTGTCACTTTCCACGCATGGTTATGTATTGACCCTTGTAATATGTCTTAGGTGCAACTGTGACATGGAGCAAGAAAGGGGTCAAAATTTGCAGAAAAATACAGATATTGATATCATTTTATGTTTTCGTGCATAGACCAATGGGTTGTAACTTATGTGGTATTAGAAAGGCGGAGGTACTTTTTGGGGTATTTAGATAATTTGCATAAAGCATGTGAAAACATTTTATATCAATAACAACTTTTTGAATATGTGCCTGAACACAATGGAATGTACTAGTGTATTCACAAGAGCAGTGGTCTTCATTATTGTAGAGGAAGGTAGAAACTTCAATTCGTGCCTATCAAATATTGAAAGAACTATGAATTCAAGCATAAACAGAAGACTTAACTTCACGTTTCTGCGGCATTTTTTTCCCCGGCTTGAAAAGCAGTAGGGCGATTTGTGAAGTGCAAAATGGTAGTGTCCCAGTTTGTTAGTTTCATGGTTAGATGTCATTTTTTTCAGGTCTTCTTCGAAAAGTTGAAACCCGATTCAAACCAGAATTGAGGTTAAGGTGCAATAGGGGTTCCTTCATATGTGGATAAGGTAAAAAGGTCATGGACCAAGGTCAAAGGTCATTAGAGGTCATGTTCCAAAACTGACATCTTGCCAGGGGGATGATGCAAGTTTGCTGTATTTTGAGATTTTGCCATCAAAATAATCTTTAACACCCACAGATTCCTAAAACCATAAAGCCTGAACTGTATTCAACTTCCTGTTGCATTTAGCACCACTTTACACAGATTCTGTCCTTCCCCCCCCCCCACACACACACACAAGACAGAAAACTGGTATTTAGCACAACTGCAGATTTGTCCACCTAAATTGTTTTGGCAACCGGGCTTTTTCAAATCTGAAACCACAAGACAGAAAACTGGTATTTAGCAAAAATGCAAAATCCTGATTTATTTAAGATCTCTTTTTAAAAATATTTTTCAAATCTGTTTTGTGTCAGGGTGGGGGGGCATGATCTGCTCGATTTGGGCATTGGGGATTTCCATGCCTAAGAAAAATGATGCTCCGTGGACAAGTCTGTTTTGCTGACTTATTGTTCAGAGGACCATATCTTGAGAACCACTCAACCAAAATGAACAATTTCAGGCAAGATGCTCCAATTACCCATTCTTTATGATAAAATCCAAAAAATATCAAAAAAAAATGGCAAAATATCACTTTCATTTTGGGTAAAGTTTTTATTGGGTCACCCTGTATTACATTTTCTATGTGCATTACTTTCTAACTAATGATTTAAGCTTAGCTTTCTGATGCTTTGAAAGATGACTTTTGCCTCAACATTTAGTCAATTGGATTTACTTTGCACTGTGAGGTGGTGATATTTATTTGTATGTGTGTATGTATTATATATGATGTGGGTGTGTGCATACATGCATGCATGCATGTGTGTGTGGGGGGGGGGTTGAAATAAGGAACAACTCATGACAGGCTATCAAAATAATATAATTATCTCTTTGAAATAATTAAGTTCTTGGCTGTTGTTGTAGAAAAAACTGATATTCATTTTGATTGTTTTTATTGCAGGTGTGTAAAATTCCATCCTAACTCCAACTACTTAGCTACTGGTTCCAGTGATAGGACTATCAGAATATGGGATGTTAGCAATGGCAAATGTGTCAGAATTATGACGGGCCATAAGGTAAGGTCTGCAGGGATTAAGGAAAATGATAAAATACAAAAGATATAAATATGGACATGTGGATGGATTGTTGTTAATTTCTGAAAAACCGCAATGTGACAGGGTTGAATCCTTAAATGTGTTTGTAAGTCTTGTAAATATGATTATTCCATCCAAAATTGACATTTGAATACTTTCACATTACGACATCAATTTTTCTTTGTTTCATTGGAAAGGCCATCGCCAACATACCTAAATCCCAAAATTTCATTTGAATTTGATATACCATTTTAAAGGTGGTTGTTCCAATTTATGTGCATTGTGTTCTCTACTTGAAATGAGAGCCTGGCACTTGCACATACACCCCATCAAGTACCGTGGGAAACGAACTTGCGGTTTTGATAGTAGACGCAATAATGCATGTTGCAAAGCCCTATTCAATACCATGCTAATATTGATGGTTAACCACTAAAACGGCGGTTTTTTTGTTTATATCTTGGGAATGAAATGGATTTTGAGGGCTCAAATTTCAGGACGACAATGAGAAAAATACGGCCTTTCATCTGATATCAAAATCGATACTACTTCCGGGTATTCAGGGGGGTCCCAAGACGAATTGGAAACACGCACCTTTAATGTGAGTGGTAATTGTATAAATGTAGGAGAATAGCTCATGTGTTACTGTACAAGCAATTTGTGGATAGCTATATTGGAACATTGTGAATGTCACACTGCCTTTGATGTGACAAGTCACTTATAGTCTTTCTGTAAACTTGTCATTCTTAACGTAAAAGATTAAAATAAATGAAGCAAGCTTTGGAAAAGGTATATGGCATGTTAATCAACTTCACAACTAATGTAAGCAAAATTTTCCTAACTTATTGAAAGTGCCATAACTCTAAAATAAATTTACATTGCTACAGGGTCCATACATTCAATAGTATTTTCTCCCAATGGACACTACCTGGCAACATCTACAGGGGAAGACCCAAAAGAGTGGCTATATGGGAGCAAGACATGGTATCTGTTAGGAGAACTAAAAGGACAACCACCGATGCAGTGGGTACTCCCTGTGCTTCTGTAGAGATGGGCACCTTCTTGCCTCAGGTAGACAGCAAAAATAAAGTTCCTTATTTACAAATTTCAGTTTCTTTTCTATGAGTCAGTGACTCTTGAAAATAACCATTCAAGAGCAAACTGACAAGACTTGGCATAAAGGAGGTGTGTTGGAATTCTGACAATGGCGCTATGCCACTTACAACCTACTTGCACTCATGCCCATACTTTTGTTGGAGTGTGAATTTTATTACTAAGCACTTGCTATCATGCTCCACCTCATGTGAGTCTACCAGGAACCGTGATTTTCTCAATAAATCAATGCATTGAAGTCTCCTGTTGAAAATGATTCAGACCATCAGGAGTATTATGTTATGGTTTCATGTTTCCAGTGTTTAACATATACATGTATTGGTATTAAAGTACACTTCTGCCTATAAATAAGCTCTTCCTTTAACTCATTACCCAAAAAATGCTAAAATAGCAAAATTTGAGGCTGTTCTCCCCAAGAAATAATAACTCCCTGGCATAATGGGTCGTATTATAATATGTAGATAGCACAGTCATTTTGTTACTAGGGAGTGAATTATTTCTGGAAAGTATTGCTTAAACAAGGTATGTTAAAAAGTGGAACCCAAAGATGCATTATTTTTGTTGGTTCACTTACAACCGTTACCTTTGTACACATACTGTGTGCTTATGCCGCTGAACTTAAATATCCTCACTTTCTGATCATCTGTCACATGCACATTCACTACTGTCTTCTAGAGCAAAATTTGGTTCAACAAATATCATAAATACCAAGAATATCTCTCAATTAAAACAGAAATGAAGTACTGTAATCATGATAAACTGCATCTGATATAGGCTGTGTGGCACTATTGCTGATGTGTTCCCCTAACTTATGAAAATGGCAGTGTTTGCTTGACTCGGTATATTGTAATGACGGTAAAAGTGTAGTTTAGGACCCTAACCCTATATAGGGATGAAATATTTCTAATCCATCATTCTAAAGCAACCAGACTAGATTAGATAGCTCCCATGAACACTTTCGAACAAGGTTAATTTTTTTGGAAGAGGGCAGGGCTTGAAAAATGGGGAAATTATGGGGTAAAACAGACAAGGTTAAACAACTTTTGAAAATCGCCAGAAATCGGCAACATTTCTGCCCTGAAGAGACACCAAACATGTAAACAAAATCATGAAACTTACCTACATCGATAAAACTAACATTCCGTTACTGGAAAACAGGGTTAATACTGAAAGAAAGAAGTGGGTTTTGTAGAAAAAGGGGAGAATTTGCGAGTAAAAATGCACTCGTTCTAAAGTGAAGACGCCATTAAAATGGCCGAACTACTTTTGGTAACCCATCCCTGATTGGTCCAAAAGTTAGAGGGACAACCAAGGGGCATCCCGATTGGGTAAACAGCGTGTTTTGGCATAGAATACTAGTACGCGCACGCTAAATTACCTCATCGGGAGTGTTTATCGGCATGTCAGTAGTTTGAAAATGTATTTTTTGGACAATTTTTCTTCAATTTAAGGACTAAAAATAAAACAAAAATGTGTTTTAAAGCAGCCATTGGATAGAAGAGGGTTTTCTGAAGGTGAGTGGATCGATTTTGGGGTAATTTAAGTAGTATTTAACCAGTAAACCATGTAGGGTCCTAAACTACACTTTTGCCGTAATGACTGACTTTCCTTTTTCAGGTGGCCTAGATAATTGTGTGAAGTTGTGGGACATTAAGAAAGTGTTCTCAGAAGTAGACTCAGATGACTTAGCTACCACACCACAAATAGTACAGTAAGTGTTACACAAAGGTTTTCATGTCATTGTCTAGCTGTTGTACTTACACTGGATAATAGAAACACCAATGTAAAGTCCTTCCCACACCAAATTGCGCATAGGGCGGCGCCTATCTCCGTTTCCATAACCCTAAGCCACACGTCTGCCAAATGCAGTGAAGGCTACTGTAGGGGGTTAGTCTTCTTGTAGCTACGCGTGTTCACTTTACCTACTCCATTCTTTTTACATGCCGAGCACCTGACAAGAAGGCAGTAGGTACCATTTTTAAAGTCTTTCTTATGACCCGGTCGGGGTTCGAACCTGCGACCTCCCAACTGTGAGGTGGATGCTCTAACCACTAAGCCAACACGCGGTTAGAAAACACCAAAAGCAATGGTTAATAACCTACAGTCCATTTACCTTCCTCGTGTCAGTGACGTCAAGTGTGTTTTGCGTGTACATTTTCACACCACCTTTATACGCGTGCACATGGACATGTGATCTTTGCATAACACACTGACATCACTGACGGTAAAAGCACTATAACAAGGATATAATAGGATTTCTATGGCATGCCATCTGGCATAGCATGCAAACCCCATAGTCTATAGAATTCTCATGTTTTTTTCAAATGATAAATTAACCTTGGGATGTGACCTTAACCGGCCATGACATGGAGGTCTCTATGGTGAACCTGTGAATCAAGTTTGGTAGCTCACAAAGGAGTTCCTGTATGCATAATTTGAAAAGGGTTAACCGAAAAGTTTAACATGCATAGACAGATATACAATTTGGATTAGTGTGTGCCTCCTTGCAAGCAACTCAAAAAATATAAGAAGCCAACTGTGCTGACTAGCTAAGAATCTCCATTTAAAGGTGCTTGTTCCAATTCATGTCTATTGTGTTCTTTACTTGATATGAGAACCTGACACGTGGTAATACGCCCCATCAAGTACCGTGGGAACAAACTTGTGGTTTTGATGGTAGAAGCAATAATGCATATTGCAAAGCCCTATTCAATACTGTGCTATATTGATGGTTAACCATTAAAACAGTGTTTTTAGACCCACGAATACTTCGTTCGTGGGTCTATAGTAGTGGGGTTTTGAAGCCAATGGTTTTGTTAACTGCTTGTTTATCTTATATCATATTGTCTTGAAATTTCGCATGTGTGTTTGGATGACGTGGGAAAATAATGCAGCGTTTTCGTTTGGCGATAATAAGGTTGTGAAAGCCAAGTTTAGGGTCTAAACAAACAAAATTGGTTCGTGACGTGTCATACAGCTCCTTTTGGATGTGTGCATTGTAATTGGCTATGAAAGCAGTTGGGAATAGCAAAAGTCAATCACAGTAAGCCTCTAGCAAGCCTTCCCCTTATCACTTGTCCTACATGTAGCTGCTATGTAGCCTTGATGCATTTGCAGCCTTATTTTATATCTTAGTTGTGTCAATCAGTGTGCTTGCAATTGTGTTTGTTTACACTGATTAGGGTCACAGACCTTGCAAGGACACATTCCATGTCTGTTGGTATTTCCAGGCACAGCACCTCTCTGGTCAGATGTGCATTTTGCAATATACTAGTACATAGTTTTAAAGTGGACTATAATGTAACATTTCTGCCCATGGGTATTTTTGAATAATGGTTTATATTTCCTCAGAATGTAAATTTGTGTTTTTTTCCATGATAAGCCCAGTGCATGCACCCAATCCAATTTGACACTAAGTGACTGCTCAATTAATTATTCTGGTCAGTCAGATAGTATAATATCCTCTACCCCAGTAAAAATCCAAATATTTCTTTCTCAATTTAAAATAACTGTCTGGAGTTTTCCGGATCCACTAACCTTTCCTGCGTGTGTGCGTGCATGCGTGTGTGTCTGTGTATGTGTGTCTATGTCTGTATGCCTGTCTGTGCCCGTCTCTCTGGCTGTCATCATGTTTGTAGGTGTGGGTCTACATGTATGTGTATTGTAAACAAATGTCAAAATAAGTATTAACAATTGAAAAATGTATTAACAGTATTAACAATTGCTCAAATTTAAAGCAAGACCAAGAAACCAATTTGTATGTACATATGTACATACGTACGTGTACATGTGTGTGTACAGCGGTGCGGAAAGTATTTACCCAAGGTGTAGTCTGTGTCACAGACTGCGAAAGATATTATGTAAATTGGTACTGCATGAGAAAGAATGTCTAAAGGAAGATAAGACACTCTTGATTTTTTGGTGGGAATGTATTTTTCCCATCATTTGAGGAAGGGCACCCTCAAGGGTTAAGTTTAGAAATTGAATTAAAGGGGCATTACAGGTAATTCCAAGAACTTCATTCCAAATATCAGCCCCATATGTCAAAGCATTGTGATTTCCAAATATTTTCTGAAAAAAAATTGATTTTTTAATGGGAATGGATTTTTGGATCATTTGAGGAAGAGCGCCCTCAAGAGTTAAGCTTACAAATTCA